>VMDR010020251.1:0-17699 GCA_007922815.1 Macrotus californicus
TATCTTTGAGTCTTTCCTCCTGTAGTCAAGAAATTTCACACTCCTTAAACTCATCTTTTATCTCTGTCTTCCATTCTCTAACCTTATTATTGATGTTATTTCAGGTTTTTAACCATATTTTTACTGTAGGGTATTTTAACACTATGAATTTTTCCTAAATAGTTTTAATAATAATAATATTAATAATAATAAGAGGAATTTAAAAAAGTTGATTGGTTAATCCAACAAATATTTAGACCTTGCACCAAGGACTGGATAAATATCCATGAAGAAGATACACACCATCCCCGATCATATTCTAAACTTTAAAATCTAGCAGGTGGTGGAGACAAGTAAGTGACCATAATATTTCAACTAGTGGCCTGAATGCTGTGACCGGGGATGCTATGAAGGTGCTGTAGCGGCACCTAGGAGGGACCCTGACTTCCTTTTGGTGGGTCAAAGAAAGCATTCAATATGTATAGCCTTTAACTGGAGGAAGAAATGGCTCCCCACATTTTTTAGTTTCCTTCACCTAGTAGAGAAGTCTTCCAGATTTCTTCTGACACCTTTGTGCTTGAGTAAATCTGTAGATCTGGGGGGGAAACTCAGAACATTTTATGAGGTACTGCTATTTCATAGGCATTGTGCCACGTCCTTTCCATGAGTCACACGTGCCTTCTCCCACTTCACAGATGGAGTAGCTGAGGCTCAGCAAGGTTAGGTGTCATGCTTCGGCTTGCATGGCCTGAAAGTGGTTCCCATCCAGGCCTGGCAGGCAGCGGTGCCCTTTTTCCGCAGCAGGACGCTGAACTGAGAGTGTGTGTCTAATTTTGGAAGATGGTACCCCCACGTTTACTGCGTCAGTTATGGGATAGGAAGCTCTTCTTTTTTTCTCCTGGGAGGGGTGTGTGTATGTGGGTGTGTGTGTATGTGTAGGTGGTTGGTAACAAGATTATTCCTACTTCCTAGTGCCCGAGGTTCACTGAATTTGTTACAAGGAATATTAAGTCATTGCTTTTTAAGGAAATTTTTAGAAGAGGGACATTCCCATCGTAGTAAGAACTAGTGGAAGTTTCATGCCTTTCTTCACCACTTTTTAAGTTACCAACACGGATTTTAAGTCCCTGCCTCTTTAGAATAATTTCCTCATTTGTTTCATCCTCAGACGTGTTCTTGAGTATGGTTCCCCTCGCAAGTTATATACGTCAAAAGATATTTCCTTGAGACCCTTCTCTGTGGTTTCCGGGGGGTGGGGTGGGGGGCATTTTTCACATGTATGGTTCTCCACCTTCAGTAGGAAGGGAAATGGGACCCCAACAGAGACCTTCTCTTCTGGCTGCACTCTGAGCTAGCTTCTGTGCCCCCTTAGAAATTTCCCTGCCTGTTGCCACAGACAACCGGTTGATGGTTCAGGCCCTGGCCTCATGGAAAAGCTGATGTGAACCCTGCTCAGTGAGCCCTCACATTCCCTCCCTTGGTAAATGTGAATCCTGCGTGTAAGCCTGACATTTTGGTCTATTCCCCCACTGCAGACCTTTGTGATGGCCTCTGTGCCGTCGGGGGAAGGACAGGTCCTCCTTCCAAAAGGCTTTCCAGGAAAAAGGACCTTTGCACCAAAGAATGAATTGAGGAGGCCAAAGTGCTGGGGACTGAGGAGAGCAGTACAGGGAAGCAGGTGGGAGCAGGGAAGAGTGTGTCAGACCGAGGTGATTCTGGCCCCACAGGGTTGGAGCACAGATTCCTGAGGAGTGTGTGACACGCTCGTCAGTGGGTAGTGCCCCACATCGGCATTTACTATAACTAGCGCTCCCGTGTATCTGTTTTCCCAGAGAAATTGCGATTGGTGCAAAATTTCACCTGTAGAATATTTGAAAGAAAAAGGCCTTCATTCATTCATTCATTCATTCATTCACTCATTCATGCATTCACTTATCAGACCTTCTCTAAGTGCCTCTCCTTAACTGAGCTTGGCCCTGGTGGAGTGCTGGGCTCTGCTCAATTTCATACTCCCTGTGTGCATGCTTGGCTTACCCGGTGGGCCCCCTGTATGTCACACAGAGGGAGGGCAGAGTCTCAGAGGCAGGCCTGGCTTCCAGTCCAAGATCCTGAAACTCCACTGGGTGGCATTTTGCTCCACAGGCATGTCCTCACTGGCAGGGCAGGGAAGGTTTGTTGATCAGAAGCCAACATTTTCAGTTCCCTTTGATTTTGTGGTGAAACAGCCACTGGGTCAGTCACAAAGGAGCAGGCTGCCCAGGTGGGTCATGCCTTAGCATGTGGAGGAAATTTCTATTGCCGCCCTATAGGGGGTGGCGAATTTGAGGGGCTGCCTCTCTAGAGGCTGTGCTCTCCGTCTAGCCAGGGGAACCAGTCTAGCCAGTAGACACTTACCAAGTGCAATAAAGTGTCATCAATATGACAGTGGGTAGAAGGCTGTGGAGGGCAAGGGAGTCGCAGAGAAAGGAGGGCCAGCTGACTGGGGTGGCCAGGAAGGCAACAACTCTTAAACACATCACAAATGTTACTTTGGATAATCATTTGTTTCATCTCTGACTTCCCCATTAGACACTTCCATGCAGGCATGGCCTACGTGTGCCTTGCCAAGTCCTGTGTTCCTAGTGTTTAGCGCGGTGCCTTGCACACAGTGGGTGCTTAGAGAATATTTGGCAAATGAACAAATCACTGGGATGTTGGGGGCCTGGAGTCTCTCCAGAGGTCTCTGAGAGGGACCAAGGGGGTGGCGGGAGGCATGTAATACCATGGGAGGTGCACTTCCAGGGATCTTCAATGAGTTCCTCAAAAAGAGCTGGGCAGAGCCATGGCAGCTGGGGCAGGGGAAAACCTGGGAGCTCCGGAGCCCGGCCCTTTCCTAGAATATATTTTTGGAAGTTGGTTTCAGAACAACAAAGCCTATCCCGAGAAAGAGAAACCTATTTATTTCTCAGTAGAAACACTAGGTATACTCCTTGGTAGCTCTGGAAGGAAACTTAGAGAGAATCTAAATTCTTGAAACTCAGAGGGGGAAAGCAGCTTCTCACAGGGCGCACAGCTAGCTAGGGACCATGACCAGAGCCTCCGGGTTCCAAACCAACCCGTCTGTCATCACCACACACCACACTCAGGTCTGGGGCCACTGCTGTAGTTGAAGAGAAATCATGAGAAAATGAATGTTTCCTGAAATATCACCTGCAATGTACCGCACTCATCACACTCTGATGAATAACCTCTTTCTCATTAACATGCAGGCTCCCTACAATTAGCACTCTCATTTGCACTGTGTAAACAGCTTCTAACTGTGCCTTTTACCTCTTTGTTCAAACAAAGACTTCTGTTAGCAAAGAAACAAGAAGGAAATTAGTAGCAGGTGAGAGCTTATTTTTAATTATATTGAGATTGACTGTTGTTCTCCAAATCTTCTCTAATTCCCCCAAGATATTTATTTGCAGACCAGAGTTTTCAATCTATTAAAGCAGCAGCCATTTCTGATCTTTATTTACTAAATGAAAACACAAATGGCAGCCGGTGGATTTCTGGCTTGGTGCCAAGGGAGCGCCGCTGGGGGGGATGGTGCAGCCTCCAGCTTTGATCTGAGGACCCTAGCAGTCTAGGCGGAGCAGTAAATAGAAACAATGCTGAAAAGCGCCGATTTTGGCACTGGATGGGCTTAGTGTCCACAAGGCAAGCCTTTCTCAGCGATAACTCCCAACCTCTACAACCCAAAGTCAGGTGTCGGTTCTTTCGCAGAAGGATTTTAGTTTGTCTCCAAGAATGGGAAACTTTGTGCCTGCCAATGGTGACGGGACTGGCTGAGAGCTTCTCATGGTCGGGGCGTGACTGAGATGATCTATTAGCCCTTCTCACCACGGGCACAGATCCCTTTGGAAACATCTGAGAACTGATGTTGCAGGAGTCACCATCTCACTTGGTTAACGCGCTCCATTCTGAAACTTGTCTTCCCTGGATCAACATCTGGTCCTCAGCAACTTTCGAGCTTCGCGGCTCCCACGCTGAAAGCAACTGTCCCCCTTGGACGTGACACTCCCACTTCTCTCTAAGCCGGTCAGAGAAACGCCGTTATGATCACGTTTGAGTATATTTTACTGAGCATTGCTGAACTATTTCCATTATTTGTTAAACAGTTCGAGTCTTATAAAACTTTTCACTTCACAAAGAACTTTTACAGTAACTCCGAGAGACAGGCAAGGTGAAGGTCGTTGCTCCCATTTCACAAATGAGGAAACTGGACCTCGAGAGGTAATGACTTACGGAATGCTTTCCTGGTGTCTCACGGCACCGTAGCTGGACCTTCTTAGCAGAGTTGGTTTGAGAGGGAACAACTGAGCTTCTGGAGAAACCGAGCAAGACCTCTGTTCCTCTAGTCTGTCAAGTAGTGGAATTTTCATCTTCTGTCATTTGTCCAATGAGGCCGGTTGGTGGGAGGGATCCCCATCATCGGTCTGACTGTAAAAGACCCCCTTGACAGGCTAGAAAATGTGACTTTGTGAAATTTAAGGTAAGGCACGAATTGAAATTCTTTAAATTGCACTAATTTGTAATGTATGCTCTGACTAGCTTCTAGGTGACTTAATTCAAAGTTACATTTTCAAAGAATATTTAAAGGAGCTAATGATAGAAAGGGAAACCATTATACCTAGAAATCTAAGTCAGAAGGAATTACTATCAACTTTCAGTTTCCTGGCTTCCAAGGCAAGAATAGAAACAATGGGCTACCTAACTCTTCTTTTCTTATGAAAGGAAGCAAACAATTAGAGAGAAGTGACTCCGACACCAACTGGAATCTCTCATGTTCCTTGTTATGTAAACAGCTCGGAACAGTATAATAACATCTGTGACTTCAATCACAATTTACAAACTGTTGGAGATTCCATTCAAGAGGTCTTTCCTGTGTTTTGAAAATCCATATTTTGAAACTGCTCCCAGATCCTTCCGGTAATCAACTACATTGGGGACCTACTACCTGGGGATGCTTGTTAGCAATGCAGATTTCTGGCTCTGCCCCAGAGAGCCCTGTGCCTGGGATTCTTACCTTCTGGCTGGGCTTTTGATGAGGGTGGTAAGTACCTGGTTAGCTAACACTTGGGACTCTCTAATGAGGTCAGGAAGGCAGGACTACTTTGTAGGAGCAAGGAAACAGCATCCATGACGCTTGTGTCTGACAGGTGTGGATTTATAAGCTCAAGGAGATGGAGGATTGCTCCCCCCCTGTCATGGCCAGGTCAGGATTACCAAAAGCATGGCCCAGACTTCTCTTATTGAGGAAGCGGTTTTGGTTCTGATCAGTTGCTCAAGGCATTTGCAGCCCAAGGTTTGACACCACAAGGAAAAAGAGAATCACTTCAAACCAGATGGATTTTGGAGGAGAGTCCTCTGAGTCATCTGGCTATTGAGAGAAGAAGCTTAACGTGGCTCCAGTGACTCTGCGTACTATTGGAGTGGCAAGGTCCCTCTGTACAACTCGATGCACCCCTGCCCGACCTGCTCAATTCACCTGTTAGGGTTATTTAATATTGTGTATTTGAATGCCTAGGAGTGTCTGCACATTAGAATTAATGTTAGTCTTAGACATGATAAATATGGCTCCCCTGAGAAGCTTCACTAGGGTACCATCTTATTGTATGCTGTCTCAAAGGCTTAAATCTCTTTTTCTGCTTTCAGTTCATAGGATAAAAACATGTGAAATCACTGGGATTTATATAGGCAGATTTGGCAGCTCTTTCTTCTTTACTTGGACTGTCAGATGTAAATCAACGTTACAACACTCTTTCCAAGAATGTGTTAGAATGTGCATGTGTTTGGGGAGCAGACATGGTATTTCTATTATAATTTTGTTTGTTAGGTGTGATCTGAATTGTTTGGCTTTGTTTTATAACATTCACAATTTGTGGTTATTTAATTGGTTCTCCCCCTACCCAGTGACTGTCGGTTCTTTTTTTGATGCGGTGTCTTTACTCCTGCCCACAGTGCCCAGCCCCTCCTGCCCATCCTTGAAGACTTGACTCTGGAACCACTTTCCTGATAAAACCTTTTCTGATGTCTCTAATCTATTCTATAGCTCTTCCTTAAATTAAACTTCTTTAAAATGTGTTGCCAAGACCATATACTTAACATTTTATTGTACATTTTCTAGTTATCAACCATCTGTACTGTTCAATCTAGCACTTTATTATAAACTACTCTGTTGGCCAACAGTTTTACATGTGTGTCTTATTTGCCCAATTAGATTTTTGAGCTCATCATGGACAGAGTCCACATTTTATGTCTTTTGTACACCACTCCCTCCCCAATGGTATGTGCTTACAGCTAGGCACATGCAGACATGTCTTGTTCAGGCTATTAAAAGAAAATGACCACAGCCTGGGTAGCTTAAACAAGAGAAACTTATTTCACACAGTTTTAGAGGCTGGAAGGCCCCAGATCAAGGTGTTGGTCAATTCAGTTCCTCGTGAGGGCCTGCTTGCTGGTTTGCAGATGGCCGTCTTTTCGTTGGATATTCCTATGGTAGAAAGTAAAGGGAGGAAGCAAGTTTCCTCGTGTCTCTTCTTAAAAGGGCCCTCAGCCATCATGAGGGCTCCACTCTCAGAACCTAATTACTTCCCAAAGGCCCCATCTCCAAACACCAGCCCATGGGATATTAGAATTTCAATATATGAACTTGGGGGCAATACAAACATTTAATTTATAGCAAGATGGTTAGGGCATGATTGTTTTCTTCCCCAACCACTACACTTTGTAAAGACTTCTATTTGCAAAAACAATCAAAGATGCTGCAAGGATCATTTGATTATAAACTCCATGAAGGCAAGAACCAGGTATGCTCTATTTTTCCCTGCATCTATAGGGTACACCTTCGACAGCTTGAACAGTTGCTGAATTATTTAAGTGAGTCCTTTTGTCTAAACCTGATCTCACCTGAATACACCTCACATGAGTCTTATGTGTAGAAAGGGAAAGCAAGGTATTTATTTCTGGCAAGGCAGAGGCTTCTGGAGTTTGGGATGAGCTGGGGTCTTTTATTTCTCACCACATACTAACCTCATCTTCCTTGTCACATCCCAACATGAACAAAACAAAAGAGGCAGAGGGGAAGAAGCCCTGATCCTATGGCACTGTGGAGGTAGTATCTTCCTCCTTGAAGAAACCCCCAACCAAGTCATTTGGTTTTGTAGACATCTCTAGTCATTAGGACTTTCTTGTACTCCAAAGAATTCTAAATCCTTTTATATCCTCCCGATATCTAATCTACATGAGTTTCACTTAGCAGACAAGGTAAAATCAAATCCCTGTTAAGAATGCCCTAAACACAGAGGAAGGATTCTAAAGCAACAAAAACAAAGAAAAGTCATTATGTAAATAGCTTACCCTTCAACTTTGGTGAGGACTGGGGTGGGAAGCAGGAACATACAGACTTGAAAACCTTCCACTCTTGAGTTTTCATATTAGACATGTAGGTTTATTACAAGAAAATATGGGAATGTCCCTTCATCAACCACTCAGTCACCCAGGTTTCCACTTCTTCAATACACATTTCCCATCTACTCTCAAGCAGTTCAAGAGAACTGGTGGCCCTTTCTGTTTACTTGACTCATTTCGCTTCCCAATAAAGCAGGTTTGGTTGGGTCAGCTTCCCATGACTCACTCAGTAAAGAGTACCCCATGGGGAGCTAGTCTTTATGGGCCCCATTTATGTAAGAGCCTCGGCATGGGCACTGGTCTTTATTCCAATCCACTGTGATGACGGTAGCAGCACTGGCTTCACTTAAAAATGTACATTGGGAAGAGAATAGCAAAGGAAAGCAGGAGAATGGGTTGGGGCTGCTTCCCTTGGAGGGAGTTTGGCAGATGCTTGAGGCTTTGTGGATTGTCCTTTCATATATCCAGTCCAAGACCAGCTAGAGATTTGGGGGCTGAGCATGGCAGGGGGCAGGAGGAGCAGTGACCAATGTACGGGGAGGAGGCCAGGGAAGACTTTAGGCTGAGCATGTTGAAATAGGCCTTGGGGTTATTAGGGAAATTATGGGTTTCAGGTAAGATGACTAGTTCTTAGAGGGACCATTCTTCTCTTTACTGTAAGCAATCCTATTTCACTTTTCTCTCCCATTTAGGGGTGATTCATAGATAATCTCATTCCAGGTCAAGGAACTAGGGCTCATTTATTAGAAGGTTATATTTCTCTTGATGTGTCGCTGACTAGTGTTTATGAGGATTTAAGGCAGTTGGCAACAGTGACAAGGATAAGCAGATAGCTCAAAACCATGACCTATGAGATACTATCGAATATTAAAAGACTTTTTTTGTCTTCAGATATCTGAAGTCCGCCTGGAGGGGAGGAGTTACTCAATTCCATGATACTTCAGAAGACATAATGAGAGCCCATGGCTGGAAGATGTAAGGAATCAAATTTGGGCTCAATGAAAGGAGTCACCTATAACGGAGTCTGTTCAGAGATCGCCTCCCTCCGCAAACAGTGAGTTCCCCTTCCTAGAAGTATGTGAACAAAGTCTGGTGGGCACTCATTACGAATGCAGGGGAAGAAATCCTCTTTAAAAAAGCAACGATATGAAAGACTGATGTGTTCCACTTTGTCTCTGTCTTCTGTGGCAAAGGCTTAAGAAATGGCGATGACAAGAGCAGGGGCGGACCTTTCCCCTTTCAGAGCCTCATTTTCCTTCCTTTCCAAATGGGCCACGTACCTTCGAAGTTCAGGGGGCCTCTGGCGTTCCGTGCTAATGCTAACAATCCAGGAAATTTACCGTGCCAGTTTTGAGGTCATGTTGCTAAGAGCACGTCCAGGTAGTGTGTCAGGTTCAAGTACCTTAATTCTTGTCCTTAGGGAGAAGGGAGTGAGAAAGTTCAGCCTTGGTTCCCATGGCCTGGCATACTATCTATCAATCAAAGGCCTGGGAGATTTTCTTGGCTGCCTGCCAAATTTCTTGGCCCTTTCACATCTTAGCCTTATCTGTGTGCACCAGGGGCCTCAGCAAAGCCCCACGAGACATTATTGCCCAGCACAAGGGAGCTAAATGCTTTCAAGAAGCAGGTGAGGGCTGGCTCTGTTCTAATAGTGCTGGGGTTTCAGCTCTGATCATTTGATATGTTCCTAAATTGGAGTTTGTAGTAACTCCTTTCCCCAGACCTAGGATCAAGAGGTAGAAATCAATGCAAGGAAATGCCTAGTCTCTCATATGAAAATCTTTTTGTTGGTAGATAACTAGAGCACACCTTTGCTTATTAAGTGAAAAAAAAATCTGTGATAAATATTCCAAAATAAACAACCACAAAATGCATTCCTCATTCACGCATTTATTTCATCAATATTTAAGTGCTGACCATGTGCCAGGCATTGAGATAAGCACTGTATTAGTTTGCTAGGGTTGCCATAACAAAATACCACGGGCTGGGTGGCTTAAGCAACAAGAACTTGTTTTCTCACAGCTCTGGAAGCTGGAAGTCTAAGAGCAAGGTGCCAGCGGGGTTGGTTTCTTCTGAGGACTCGCCTCTTGGCTTGCAGACAGCCACCTTCTTGCTTTGTCCCCACATGTGTTTGTAGTCTGTCCTAAGTGCCTCTTCTTATAAAGACACAGTCATATTGGATCAGGGCCCACTCATATGACCTCGTTTTTAACTCAGTTCCTTCTTTAAAGGCCCTATCCTCAAATATAAACTCATTCTGAGCTACTAGAGAGTTAGGACTTCAACCCAGGGATTCAGTGAGGGAGACACAATTCTGCTCACAACAAGCACAAAGTTGTGAGTTAGTGGCAGGGATAATAATGCACATGAAATTTCAGTTGACAGGGAGGTCAATATGATTTAACTGGCCTCCTAATGTTATGGCAACCTCAAGCTGTATGACTAGAAATATGACGTCATATATGTTCTCTTAATCAGTTTCCATTTAATTGACTCATTCAATTGATGCACTCTCCTGATTATTTCTGTAAATTATGTGGCCCGATGCCCACAGCGTGCTGAACGCTGGTGGCCAGTGGCCTACTCTCTAGTGTGTTCAGGCATTTGTGCTGCCACCAGGTAGGTCCATGCTCACCAAGAATCACTTGTGTTTATTCTCAAACATGGAAATGTCATTTCTACTTGATTTTGTAATTATAGGACTTATACATTATGAAACTCAATGAAATCTGAGTATGAAAGAGAATCGTTTCTGTGAGAACTAAACTGAATGTTTTAGAAACACTTGATAAAGGTGGGCCACTGGGAGAATCGGTATCATTGTGGGTGTGAGATGGACATGGTCCAGCCCTCGGCTCTGCCCCGTTCTAGCACCTCACTTTACCCCTACAAGGCAGTAACGTGGTGAGTGAGAGCAAGGACCCTGACAAGTGTAAGGCTGGGAGGGCTCTG
Organism: Macrotus californicus; assembly: GCA_007922815.1. NCBI lineage: Eukaryota > Metazoa > Chordata > Mammalia > Chiroptera > Phyllostomidae > Macrotus > Macrotus californicus. The sequence continues at coordinate 10,366 of VMDR010020251.1, forward strand.
CGCTCAGATTGCTTCACAGGTGTCTTTAAATTCTTAGCTTAGGACCCTGGCTGGTGTGCCTCAGTGGGTTGAGCGCTGGCCCGCAAACCAAAGGGTTCAATTCCCAGTCAGGGCACATGCCTGGGTTGCAGGCCGGGTTCCCAGTATGAGGCCCACAAGAGGCAACCACACACTGATGTTTCTCTTCTTCTCTTTCTCCCTCCCTTCCCCTCTCTCAAAATAAATGAATAAATAAGTCTTTAAAACAAATCCTTAGCTTAGCTTAGTCCCCTAACTGTGTATACTCTATGAGGGCATCATGAAGGTTCATTTTTTTTCCTCACCACACCTAGCACAGGGCCTGGTGTGTTATAGGTACTCAATAAACACTTGCTTAGTGAAGGACCTCTGTTAACATGTTGATGTATTTCCCTCCAGTGTTTTTTTTCTATGTGTATCATATTTTCAGCATACCTGGTATGTATCTTTTGTTCTCTGCCTTTTCCCCACTTAACCTGATTACAACCTAAACATTTCCCCATCATTAGAAATTCTTAAGAAAAAAAAAAGTTGTATTTTGGAATGATATCTGGTACTCTAGGAATTGTTCCCAATGTACCGTCTGCATTAACTTGAAGGTTCTAAGACATCTTGGGTGTGGCCAAGGGGATGCTGTCTATGAACGGCACCCTCCCCATGTAATCACTGCTTTATTGGCTAGAACATCTTACAAAGAGTAGATTGGTTTTTCAGCCCTGAAGGCTACTTAGGAAGGTTTCTGCCAGAGACCGGGAGACTAATTCTTACTTCCTGAAAAGACTCTCTCCTGGGTAGCTTCACAGAGGCACCAGAAGCTCGACATGTCCGAATGTTCTTATCCCTCTACGTTCCCCAGATCATTTAAGAACACCACAACTCTCTGAGTCATTCAAGCTACAGACTTTGGGTTCCTCTTGGACATGTCCCTCTCCCTCCACATTGGATAAGTCCCACCAATGCCATCTCTGAAAACTCTCTTAAACCCTACCTCCCCCGTCCTCTGTTAGCCGTGACCCTGTCCTCTCTCAAACCTTTATTCCTGGGCCTTTGCAGCCTTCTCCTCCCATTCTCATCATCCTTTACATCCTAGTGAGCTTCCCTACCTTCTCAAGAGGAGATTTAATCATGTTCACTTCTTAATTTTCTGCTCAAAGTCCTTTGAGGGTTCCCCTCGTCATAGAATAGAGTTCTCACTCTACTACATTTAGGGCATTTTGCTCCAACCTATATTTCCAGTTTCTTTTCCTGGTATAAAATATTTTGAAATACATTTTTTAAAAGAGCATTGTCAGAAATATTACAGAAAGGCAGACTTGGGCCAAATCCTGCCTCTGCCCATATTTAGGGGGTAACTTTGGGTATATTACTTTAACACCACAGAGTAGTAACACGGAGGCTGAGAATATGGACTTGGGAGCCCCTCCACCTGGCTTCACCTCTCACTGACGGTAAACCCTGGGTCAACAACTTAAAATGGGCTTTGCACCTATATGGTTAAATTGTTGTGAGGGTTACATGAACTGATACGTGTATAGTTCTTAGAACAGCACCCAATACGTGTTAAGTGCTAGATAGGTGCTTGCTATTCTCATTTGAGACCTGGTTTCCACATCTGTACAATGAGTGAGTATTACCCACTTATCACACAGGATAAGTAGGTCGTTACATGTAATTAAAGAAAATGATATAAGATTGCCTATGTGAAAGCACCTAGAACAACTTCTGGCACAAATCAGATGTTCAGCTCTCTTCATTACCCAGACTTCAACTTGGAATTCAGGTCTGCCTCTTGGGAACTTCCATAGCCCTTTTTAATAGTGTTAATACAGCAGTAATCACTCTATACTACAATCCGATAATTATATATATTTGTTCTCCCTATACATGTATGTATGTGTGTATATAAGTATATTATTGCGTATATTTATATGCACATTATTAGCTTTTGCTTGAGGGAGAGGGCTGTGTATCCTTAACTTCCACGTACTAGCTCATGACTCAATCCCAGGCACACAGGCAGGACAGGTAATGATTGTGAATGCATCTCTGCCTCTTGCTAGCTGTGTGTAGGGTCTTGGGCAGATTACCTACCTCTCTGCTAATACTACCCTCCCTATAGGGCTGATTGAGGAGTAGGTGAAGTAGCTGAACATGAAGTCTAGTGCCTTGACCATAACAAGGGTTTCACAAATGTTGTCTGGTGGTGATAATTTATAGACATTTGTTAATCTTAATCATCATATTAGGAATGCATAGGTATCAGTACTCTAATTCTTTAAAAACCTTTGGTTCTTTTATTCCATGTGATTATGATAAGGACAGATGCGATCTGTGACTTCATCATTTAAGTTTCAGTTACTGGAATTACGTCTTCTAGGAAGTTAGAACAAGAGCTAAGAACAGAAGTGGGAAGTGGGAAGCTCTGTAGTGACAGCCTGGGCAAACCTTCCCTGTTTTTACAACAAATAATAAAGAGGAGCCTCTCACATGATAAAGAAACAACTGTTCTACCATTTCTTTGTTGAAATTGAAGAAATGAAATGAGCACTGACGGAGATGGGTGACGTCATGTTGTCATCTGCTGTCCCTGAAATCCACTTCCTCTTTGTGGTGGCATGAGGACCAGACACAGAAACACAGATCAGCCACTCGCTGAAGGCGTGTCAGCTCTTCAGATGCTCATTTTTTTATGGAAGGCTGTCATTGCCAAACACCCATCTACCTGCTCTCAGGGGGAAAACAAACATAAGATGAATACATAAGACACCAACATACAGGCGATTACTTTTTGGACAAGTTATCTAAGAGTCCTCATATGTTGTTAGCTCTCCCCATCACCTCCCTACACATGTGCTTCAACTCAACCCTACAAAAATAAATTCTGTGTGCCACGTTGGTGCTAGGCATCACTCTAGATGCTATGGGAAGTTATACAGGGGCAAATACAAAGATTTCTCTGATAGAGTCATGCCCTCAAAGAAAGTTTATGATCTAGTGGGAAGACAAAAGTATTCTAAGGTCACCAGTAATCTGTAAAATGATACAAATGAACTAGTGAAGACTAAGCAAAGAGACATGGGACACCAAGGAAGGAGGAATCTCCATGTGGCATATGTTTTACGAGGAATTTTATATATCTTATGTTACTTCTTCCACAGAAAAATCAAATGGGGTCTGTATTACTAATTCTTTTATAATTGGTAAGTTGAATCTCAAAGAGGTTAAGTAACTCATATCATACAGTTAGCATTCATTGGGGTGGCATCCAGATTCAAGGCCGTTTGGTACCAGAGCATTGGTGCCTCTCTGCTAGAGATAACAGAAGGCAGCATTTGATTCTGACTTGTAAACATTTCAACAGGTGGAAAAAAGGGGAGAGAGAAAGAGGGGACATGAAAAGAAAGCTTTCACCTTAAGGAAAGGGTGGTGTGTTTTGAGAGAACTTAGTAACCATGGTAGGACCTTACCTGCTTCACCTGTCTCATCTATAGCATCCAGTCCATCAAACAAATCATGCGCACTTTCGATGAGATGGGCCCTGTACTAGTTACAAAGAAATATAGGTACATAAGACAAAAATCCATAACTTCACTCATATGTCGTGGGTCAAAATCTACCCTGTGAAACTTGTGAATGATACGTAGTACGGCCGGTACCTGATGTGGCCCTGGTGTGTAATGAATCATGGTTATCGTACCTAACAGGGAATGATGGAGATGGATAAAAAGTATCATGACAAGGCGCTCAACTGGAATTTGGAGGATTTGAGTTCTAGTCTTGCTTGACTACTTCCTGACTTTGTAACTTTGGACAAGTCACACCCGTTTTCTGGGCCTGAGTTTTTTTATGGAAAGGGTGAGGTTTAGATGAAATGATTTTGACTGTCTTCCTTCCAGCTCAAAGCACACACTGAGGAGCTTTGCTACATTTATTTTGCTCTAGCAGGTTCTTTCTTCTCTTTCAAGTTTTCTTCTCCATGTCTTCCCTAAGATGGCTGATGCTCTATCTTAGGAGCATGTATTGCAAACCTTCAACCTACCTCAGAAGAGGGAACATAAAGATGGGGGGAAAGGGGAGCCAAACATAAGCTGTCTCTGAAAAGGAAGGTAGAGTTAGACACTAGCTCCAAGCAGTGCCAGCCCCTCCCTGAGGTCAGCTGACTGTGGCTGGGAAACCCCAGCCTGAAAGATCGCTAAGGCCCCTTCAGCTCTGACCATTGTATCTTCATGGACAGAAGTGACACTGGGTCTGCGTGATCCACCCAGCCACAGATGATGTGTCCAAAACATGACTCGTAAATGCTGGATAATGGACCACTTCCAGGTGAAATAGAAAACCACCATGTCATTGTGCTTCGGCCTAGTGGAGATGAGAAAATGTGGGAAAAAATTCCCTGGAGGCTAAGTTTAAGCATTTGGGGCATCTATTACCACTGAATCCCTTATTCTTCCTTTCTGTGTTTCTAATAAATGTCAATTTATTCTTGGACGGCTAAATACACAGATTAAATAATCTCTACCCAGGTATTCTGTTAGCAGGCTGGTTCCTAGGAGCCCTGTGTCTTCACAGAGCATTAGAAGCTTTGTGTTTCAGTCATACCCCTGACGCTGACTCTCTGTGTCATTTTGGACAAGCTCCTTGTCTGTTTGTGCCTGAGTTTTCTCTTAGGTAAGATGAGGAAGTTGGGTTTATTAGCTTTGATCACATTTTTCTTACTATTGGCCCCACATTTTGAAACATCTCTCAAAAATGTATATAAATAATAATCTATTTTTCCTAGTGCTCTTATTTATCATAGATGTATATCACTTCTATGCAGAACTTCAGGTCACAAAAGGTATCAAGTGTGACTGCACAGAGACAATATAATTCCAGCTGCCATGGAAGACACTTGGCCTTTGACCGATGTGGGGAGCCTTATCACAGGAAAACTCACTGAAAGGCTGAGAGAGCTGGAGGAATCAAGTTGCCAAAAGCGTAAAGAGACCTGGGTTTAGAGCTTCATTTGACCCTGCAGTAACTATGTGACTTGGGGAAAGTTATTATTTGAACCTCATTATTCTCATTTATAAAATGGAGATAATCGTGAATTGTGTCAAACCTGCCTGCCTCCAAAGCTTTTTTCTAGGAGGTAAATGAACTAAGACACTTGGAAATTTGTTCAAAACCACAAAACCTGATATGAGTATAAGTTGTTATTCCTAGTATATTCCAATTTTATATATTAATAGAATGTTTGATTGCAACTGACAACTTTTCCGACTCAGATTCCACCATCCATCCTGTCAGGTGTGTGAGATGATTTGCCTCACCGTTGTCATCTGTTTCTTTCCTTCATGCACAAAGTGGTTCTTTTTAAAAAAACTGTGGTAAAATTTACATAGCGTAAAATTTACCATTTTAAGGTATACAATTCAGTGGCATTTAATATATTTACACTGTTGTACAAGCATTACCGCTATCTAATTCTAGAATGTTTTCATCCCCTCCAAAGAAAACCCCATACTCATTAAGCAGCCTCTCACCATGTGTTCTCCCTGTACCCCTGGCCCCTGGCAACCACTCAACTTTCTGTCTGTACAGGTGTGTCTGTTCTGGATGTTTCATATCAATGGAATCCTACAAAAGTGGCCTTTATGTCTGTCTTCTTTTAATTAGCATGATATTTCCAAGCCTCATCCATGTTATAGCATAGATCAGTACTCCATTTCTTTTTATGGCTGAATAATATTCCATTGTATGGATATACCACATGAAGTGTTTTTTCTTTAAGATTTTATTTATTTACTTTTAGAGAGAGGGGAAGAAGAGAGGGAGAAAGAGAGGAAGAGAAACATTAATCAGTTGCTTCTCACACACCCCCAACTGGGGACCTAGCCCATGATCCAGGCACTTGACCTGACTGGGAATTGAGCTGGTGACATTTGGTTTGCAGGCTGGCACTCAGTCCATGAAGCCACACCAGCCAAGGCCCACAGAGTGGTTTTTAACCTCTGGGGTATTGCCTTCTTTGAGACTCTGACCATACACACAAGTACACTCCTCTCCCTCCACCACTGCATGTAACTACAAGGCATTAGCAGATACCCCCGAGCCCATTAATGAACCCCTGATTAAGAACTCTTGCTTAAGTAAGAGACCATTCTCTGAATACTTTCATTCATTCTGACAATTCATCCATCATCACTAATTGAGTATAAGGCATTTTTCTATGCTTTGGGGAAAATAAAAGTGATAAAAGAAGCAGACAAGAATTTCCTTAACCCATGGAGCTTACTTTCTAGTGATGGGTGACTAACAGTGAACAAATAAATCAAGTGGTTCATGTAAAGGCCCTAAAAGAAAAACAAAACCAGAAGAGAGGGAATCGGAAGGGCTGAAGAAGAGACATTGCAATTCTAAAGAGGCCGTTGGAAAGCTTCAATGAGAAGGTAAACTTTGGAGGAGTATTTGAAGGTGTGAAGAAGTAGCCATGGGTTGTCTTACTTGTGGGGAGACCCGATGACTCTCACAGAAGATGCCTTAGCAAAGAGGCTTAGATAGTGTTCCTTTGTCTGTTACAGGGGCAAGTCCTTATTTATATTAACAACCAAGAATTCACAGGGACGTGGATTTTCACAATTTTCCTCCCCAAAGTCTAAGGTTTACTATGTTTCATGGTAATTTCAAGCACAGGCTTGATAATTAGATTCCATCTTTGCCACAAAAAAATCTGCACGCATTTCCGGTAAGTCAGGTACCTCTCTTTCCAGCCTTTTCATTTGTGTAATGGTAATACTAACCCAATAGATCTCATCCTGTTTATAACAACCTTATTCAATGAAATTAAGTTTCTAAAACACCTAGGACACTTCCTGAAGTATAGATTTTGCTCAGAAAGTGGTGGATAATTTTATTTGTTTACAGAACGCTTGTTGATTTTTATTCTCTCCTGAAATAAAATGTTTTTGCCTGTGGCTTAACCAGGGGAAAAAAGGAAGTGCTCTTTTGCATGTGTTGCTTCAGTTGGGGGAGGGGGGAAGGAAGTATGTTATGGGAAGAAACAGCTCAACTATCTCAGCCCCACAGACACAAACTGGGTATGTCTCACCTCTCTGTATTTATTTTAGGATTCATTTTGGATTTTCTAGAATTTGAGTTCTTTGTGTCTTGCTTTGGCCTCAAAGATAGAACGTCTCTTACCCCACTCCTTCCCTCAATTTTTCAAGGTCTTTTATTCAGAGACTCCTTCCCTGGACTTACTTTTCACCTTTGCATCCCCAACCCTGTCACTCACCACCACTTACTCCGCTTTATTTTTCTTTTTTTTTTTTTTT
>VMDR010020252.1:0-17719 GCA_007922815.1 Macrotus californicus
CAACAAAAGCTGTTGCCAGAGGAAAATTAATAGGCTTCAATGCCTTTATTATAGAGAATAACTAATAAAACAAAAAGGGAACTTGTTACAAACCCCAGAAGGTTAGAATGAGAACAAAGTAAACTAAAATAAATTTTGAACATAAAATTAATAATGATAGAATCTGGATGTGATGGAATAGAAAGCACAAATAGCAAAAAGGGAAATAAATTCAAATGCTCATTTTTGAAAATACCAGATTAACCCCATCCTCCCCATCCCCACACGTCTGATAAGGAAAAAAGAAGATATGGTTATATATTTTTAGAAAACACTTAATAAAAGTTACAGAAGAAAAGAAAATGAAAAAGACCATTATATGCAATTCTATGGCAACACATTTAATAATCCAGATGAAATGCCTCACTTCTGAAAAAAAAACATATGTGTGTGCATGTGTGTGTACATATACATATATACACACATATACAGGGTCCCCCAGAAGTTACGCCTGCTTGACTGTGGTTGGTAGGGCATGTGAATGTCTCGCGTGAGATGGACAGCAATTTGAACGTTTCACCTAAAATGTTATTTGGTGTGCGTGAGTGTGATATTGTTATGTTACAGAATGACATGCTTATGATTTTATAATAAAAGGTTTTTAACGTGATAAAAGGGGCATTATTTGTGCCGGACCCTGTATGCATATGAAAAATGACCCAGAAAAAGGTAGACAACTTTCAGAAACCAATTACCAAAAAGAGATAAAAGATTTATCATTGAAAAAGTCCCCCATATCAGAGAAGTTCATGGCTGAGTGCTATATAACTTTATGTAAAAAAACAGATTGCTCCAGTGATATTTAAACACTCCCAAATCATACCTGGTGGTTCTCTGACTTCACTGCCTGATAGAATCACTTGGTAACTTTTTAAACTAGTGACGTCCAAACCCCGTTCAATCTGTGTCAGGTATGCCAGGTATGCAGCTTGAAATAGGTCTCCAGGTGATGCTAATGGACAGCCAGGGCTCATAACCTCTGCCGTAGAAGGTAACGAGAACTCTGCAGTTCTTCTAAACCTCAGCTCTGACCAGGATAGCACCAGAAGAGAAAACTTACAGACATCAGTTTTACTTATGAACGAGACAAATGTTCTGTCTAATCTACAGGCATCAAACGAACAAAGAGCTATGACCAAAGAGAGTTTATTCCAGAAATTCAGGGTTGGTTTGAATCAGGGAAGGTAACATAATCTATTAATTATATCAGTGTGTTAAAGGGGAAGCTGAGGAGCCATCTGATTAAATTTAGGAGTCATTCCTAATAAGTCACCAAGTAAAACATTATAGAAGGAAATCACCTAAATATGATGAAGACTACTGGGCAAAAACACTATTCGAAATGATGGGAATGATAAAGTTTAAATAATCACGGAAGCTCCCGCAAATGCAAAAGGTTAAGAAAATGTAATCAGTGTAAGCATGGTGGGGGGTGCTTAAAACCTCTCTTTTTCTTGATGGTTGACTTGTATACTAGTGAAAACAAACTCTAGTAAAAATTTTTAACAGATAATTCTACTAAAATAAATAAGGGTATTTATCAGGTGACCTGAAACAACAAAATCATACAAGATTAATAGCTCTTCTCTATACTGATGACTCTGAAATGGATATGGGGAGAAATTGGATGGAAAAAATACCATCCCAGTCACAAAAGCACCAACTATAAAGTAACGTGAGAAAGCACTTAAGAAGAAAGGCCAGGAATTATCTGAAGAAAACTATTTTTAAAATAATCTTCAAAATTTCATTGAATTTCACAAAATAAGATCCACACAAATGGAAATAAATATTATGTTCTTGAGTGGGAAGACCGATGTAAAATGCAAATTTTACCAGAATGGATAAATGAAATTAATTAGCAACAGTTTGATTTTGTGGTGGGGGGGAGGGGAAAAAAGAAAATTGAATTAAATAAATGCAAGAGAAAAATTCCCTAAAATAGCCAATAAACAAATAAGTGGCAAGGATTTGCTTGCCTTAACTTATATCAGAATATACCATCAAGTCAATTATAAGAAAATAAAAATGGCATTTCTGGTTTAGTAATAGAAAAAAGCAAATCAATATCTAACAAAGGCAAAATTTAAACCAGCAGGGAAATACGGTTTATTTAAGGAATGTTTGCTTCCTCAGCTGATTTTCGATTGGAGGAAAATAATGCTGGGCTCTTACACCATGTGCAAGAAAATTGCAGATGGATTAAAGTCTGAAATATAAATGACACAAAACAAAGACAATGAAAACAGAGGAAGAGACAGAGGAAGAAAGGAAGGAAGGAAGGAAGAAAAAGAAAGGAAAGGAAGAAAGAAAAGAAAAGGAGGGAGGGGGAAGGAAGGGAAACAAAACTCATTAAGAATAAATGACAACAGAGGAAGAGGAGGCTGGGGGTCTCGACTTGATGAAGGGAAGACATTTTTAACAAATTAAGCCTTACGAACGGGGAAAGAATGAGAAAGATTGTCTCGCATGGTGAAAATGTTAGTGGCACACTGGACAATTATTTACAATGAAGAACTGATTCATGCTACCCAGTGGATGAGTTTAAAAACATGTTCAGGAAGGAAGCCAGACACAAAAGACCACATACTGTATGATTTCATTTGGATGAAATGTCCAGAATAGGCAAATCTACCGAGACAGAAAGTAGTAGCTTAGCGACTGCCAGAAGCTGGTTTGGAAAAGAGGAAATGGGGAGTGCCTGGTAATGGGCGTGTGGTGTTGGGGGAAGATAATGGTAATGTTCTAATATTAGATTGTGGTGATGGTTGCATAACTGTAAATATGCCAAAACAGTGAATTTTATAGTATGTAAATTATATCTTAATAAAGCCATTAAAAATATCAAAGAAAGCCCTGATCAGGTGGCTTAAGTTGGTTGGAGCATGGTTCTGTAAACCAAAAGGTTGCAGGTTTGGTCCTCGGTCAGGGCACACACCTAGCTTGCAGGTTCAATCCTCGGTTGGGGTTCGTATGGGAGGCAACCAATCTCAATCTCTCTCTCTCTCTCTCTCTCTCTCAATCTGTCCCCTTCCCCCCCCCCATTCCTCTCTAGGTATATCCTCGGGTGAGGATTAAAAGTATATATGTATTAAAGTCACAACCCACATTTGTTTATTAACTATGTAACTATGCAAAATATAGGGTATCCTACATCACCAGATGTAAAGGGCAAAGTTCATTTTTCCAGAGTTGGCATCTACCACTTCTTTAAGTCAGGTGTCAGAAATCTGAGCAGGAGATCAGTAAACTGCCGTCACCTACAAGTCAAGGGCGCATTACCTTGGCATAAGTGTGGTGTGGTGACTAAATGTGCCGGCTCTGCAGGCAGTCCACACTGCGTTCAAATCCCCATTCCAATACTTACTCCCTGTGTGGACACGGCCTCAGTTTCCTTGTCCACAAAAAGGGGAGGACATTGTTATGAGAATGAAACGAGGTGATGTGTGTCAATAATTTAGGTCACCTCTGGTACACAGTGGGCTCTCAATAAATGTGATGGTCACTAGGGTTAAAGCAGGGAGAGAATCAGAGAATAGTCTAGTAAGAGTATTTATTTTAATTCATTATATTCTTTTACTTATAGGTGCATATTTGTATATATAGACATTTTGTTTTCATATTCACACTTATCCATGGTGAGCTGTCATTTAAAATATTAATTATGTGCAGTTCTGCAGTTGCTAGAAAGAGAAAATAGTTGCTGGCTTCTTCCAAAGTTATTTATTAAACCGGACAGAAAATATATTGTGTCTTTACATTTCTAACGAGCGTGCCAAGGACAGATGGAACAGGACTAAAAAGCTATTTGCAGAGTGACTAGCACTCCTCTGAGTTCCTTTCACAGGGAGTGGAAACACCGCTGAGCCAGCTAGCTTTGGGAGGGACCTCCCACATACGGAGGTGGCATGGCATGGCATGGCGGGGTGGGGTGGGGTGGGTAGGATAAAGGAAGATATTGCTATAATCCAGTGATTTCAACCAGTGTGCTGTGCCACACTGGTGTGCCACAAGAGCTTTTAAAACATGCCATACCTGTTTACTCAAGGGCACTGAACTCTCCTCACTTAGATGATCAAATTGAAAAAATGACAACAACCAGCACAACAATAGCCATCCAGTGTCAATGAATCAAAATTATACCTATTTTTCTGTCAGATTGGTGAAAAATATATTTTTTGGTGTGCTGCAGAATTTAAGTAATTAGTTTATGTGTGCCCTGAGATGAAAAAGGTTGAAAACCACTGCTATAATCTTTCCTAGCTGGATGGCTCTGTTGGTTAGAGCATCATCTTGATACACCAAGGTTGCAGGTTTGATCCCCGGTCAGGGCACATATAAGAATCAACCAATGAATGCATAAATAAGTGGGACAACAAATTGCTGTTTCTCTGTCCCTTTCTCTCTCCTTTCTTCTCTCTCTAAAAGTAAAAAAAAAAAAAAAAATTGAAGGAAGGAAGGAAGGAAGGAAGGAAGGAAGGAAGGAAGGAAGGAAGGAAAGAAGGAAGGGAGGGAGGGAGGGAGGGAGGGAAGGAAGGAAATCCTTGCTATAATCTACCACAGTGATAGCATTCTGGGTCAGAAAAGACACTGCTAATTTCGGGGGGCTTAAAAATTATGCATAGAAGAAACATGAGGGTGCCTTCTGGGGTCCTGGAAGTGTTCTATAACTTGATCTATGTTAGTGGTACACTGAGAATACATGTGTAAAAATTAGTTGACTTCTACATTTAAGATGTATATACTTTACCCATTTTATGTATTTTACATTCAGAGAGAGAGAAAGAGAGAAAGAGAGATTTGGAATCTAACCTAATGTTCCAAGGAAACACTTGAAAATATAGGAAAAAAAAACCCTTATTTGTAAAATAGCCATCATAACATCTTTACAGTAGCAAAATATCAGAAACAACCCAACTTTGAACAATAATGTCTAATGGTAAAGTAAATCATAACATATTCACTTATTGGAATACTTATATTTATGCAACAATTCAAATGTGTGGGGGAGAGTTTGCAAAAACATGGAGATACACTGTGTTTATAAAGTTAATTTTTTTAAAAATCAGGACATAAAATATTTACCTGTAATAATACGAACATAATTATACTAAAATATGCACAGGATAATGACAAGAGGGAAATACCCTAGATTTTAACACTATCATTGAGTGACGGATCTATGGATGATTTTGTTTCCTTCTTTCAAATTTTCTGCATTTATAATAAATGTGTTTAATTTTTGCCCTGACTGGTGTGGCTCAGTTGGTTGAGCATCATGCCATGAAGCAAAAGGTTGGGGTTTGATTCCCAATTCCTAATCAGGGCACATGCCTGGGCTGTGGGTTTGGTCTCCAGCCGGGGCGCATACGTGAGGCAACCGTTCAATGTTTCTCTTTCACACTGATGTTTCTCTTCCTCTCTTTCTCCCTTCCACCTCTCTAAAAATAAGTAAATAAAACCTTTACATAAATAAATGTGTTTGGTTTTCATAATTGTACAAATGCAATTAATGCTTTTAAATTTACAATAGAAATAAATCAAACATTGGAACAGAAATCAATCTTGCAGTGACTAATAGTGTGAGATGTTTGGAATTGCAGACTGGATGTCAGATGCTCATCTCTTGACTTTAAAAGGTCAGTCATTCCTACAGCTAAAACCAATTTCCTAAGAAGATCACCATCAGCCTTGGCATTACAGCTCAGCGGCAGCGTCCTCACACAGTTCTGAGATGTGCTTCCCGGCCAGAAAATAGTTTGCTATATCCTACCAATTGAGGATTTCTCCTTCATGGCCAGAATAAGCTCTTCAGATAACTTATACTTTTGGGAATTTTCTGTGCAGCCAGCGCTCGATAAAAATGATGTAACCAAAGGAGACAATATCCCAAGATGAGATATACATATACATATCCTCAGAGGAAGCTCCTTTGTCCCTACAGTTAACGAGCTTTCCAGGTATCCTCCAAAACCTTCAACCACAAAGGAATGATCCGCATTAGAGTAGGAGGTACAATACTTACAGGAATTTGGCCTCAATCTTTGAGCAAGCTTGCTAGTGAAGACACAGGTGATGGCAGTATTAAATAATCTCAGTGCATTTATCTTTTTGTCACTTGTTAATTAAGTGCTTATTGAATACGAGACCTTGTGCTAAACTCCATTATTTTTAAGCTTACACTAGGGGTTGGCAAATAACTTTGATCTTGCGTGCCAAATTTGATCAGTTGGTAGTGGTGGCTTAGAGTGCTCGATGGAAAAAATTCTGGGACTGTATCCAAACTCAGATGAAAAGAGCAATGATCGATTGATAATGTCTGCTATTATTGTGAAAGGGGGAATGGAGGTATGTGCGCCATGCATTTGCCATGCCTGCTGGATTATTTCTGCCAATTTAATGATGATCGCTTAAGCCTTGTCACGTGCTCTATTTCCTACTGGTTAAAAACAAAGAAACAGAGTTTTTATCCACATTAACACTATAGGAGAAACATTAAGAGAAAAGGGAAAAAAGTGAATGTTGACCATCTGCTACATGCTAGACCTTGTACAGTCCTCTTTACATTTAAAGAGTGATAAAATCTTCACATGACCCTTTGTGGTAAGCCTCGTTATCTCCTTCTTGCAGATAAAGATGTAGGCTAAAAGGAAGGAAATAACTTTTCAACGTCCCAGGCTCAGTCACAGCAGACCATTCTCCCATCCAATGAGCAACTCAGGCTTAATACAGAACCAAATAAAATGTGATAATGTTTCCTTCTTTTCAAAAGGGCATAAAACCAATTCTACTAATTTTTGATCATTACTTTAAACAGCTCCCTTTGGAGAAGTATTCAATCCAGTTTATTCATCTTGAAAAGTAAGGCCCAGTCTGTTCCCCTTTCTGTCCACCCCTCGAGTGGCTGGTGTCATTCTGTGAGTGTGGTACTCATGTCACTGAAGCAGCATCCCCAGAGCTTTATGACCTTGGCCCCAAATGCACACTCTATGGATGAACCCCCCCCAAAATCCAACCAGTGCTCTTTTTCAGCCTGGTTCAAATGTCTGTGAGTACTTGGTGGACCACTCATCACCCCATAAAATCATATATAATTATATCTTATTAAACATTTACTATGTGCCAATTCCTCTGCTAATAGCTCCAGCTGCACTATTACAGTGCTTCCTCACTCTGCCCCTGTAACACAGACACTAGAGTTATCCCAATTAGACAGATAAGAGACATGAGACTTTAGAATCAGGTGACTTAGTCAAAGTCACAGAACTAGTAAGATAGAGCTGAGACTCCAACCCAGACAATCTGACCTCCAAGTTTATGGCTTCACTTCGATTTAAACTGTTTAATCAACTTTTAGTTCTTACTAATTTTCAGCAGGTCTTCCCTTCTTGAGTGAGTTATCACAAAAGTAGACTCTGAGACAAAGATCTGGGTGGAAGTAATATATTTGGATGAGGATCCCAGGAAATGGCAATAGAAGAGTGGGAAACTGAGTCAGGGAAGGGAAGGAAGCCTATACAATGAATTTCATCAACAAGTCACCACTATAGGAAACTGGAGTTCAATCCTGCTTGGAGAACTGCAGGAAACACCATAGAACAGAGGCCCAAAGGGCAAGGGAGGTGGACTATTTATACACCAACTCCTAGCAGTTAGTGGTCAAGGGCTTCTCTCAAGGGACATGAATCCCCTGGTGCTTCTAGTTGAAATAGGTTATGTGTTGAAATCGCTGGAACCAGTAAGGGCTACAAGGAGACAGTAAGACCAACCCTCAATGGATTTATGGCTTAGAACCAGCAGAAGACCAGCTCCATCCAACAGGGTGACTGATTTCACTTTTCAGTAACTCTTAGCGTTATTATAGGCTCATTATAATACATTAACATACTAAATGGCATCCCTCAACCACCACAATCAGAAACGGAAAGCCCATAGGAGGACACAAGATGGCTCAAGGTGCTCTTTGGTGCTCTTCTGAGAAGTCTCCACCCCTTTCCTAGAAAATCCTGACTATTCCTCCTTCTCATTGAGTGCCCTACCCATCAATTACATGAGCCTCAATAACAAAAGTAAATCCCACTATGGAGGGGCTGCTCTGTCCGTGGAGTCGCCCATTCTCTGTCTCATGCTTCACTAATAAACATTTTTTCACTTTAAACACCACACTAGCTCACATTTGAATTCTTTTCTGTGAGAAGCCAACCCACAGTGGGTGACGGAGCTGTGGCTCCCAGACCCCCAGAAGGCCTGCATCACAGTGAGCCACACGTGTGGGCACCGTGGGCTCTAGTGACCAGAAAAAGCCCTTAGGCAAAGCTCTAGGACTGGAAGTGGAAGCCAGTGAGTCTGTACAGAAACATAAAAGCGCAAAGGATTCAAAGGATGTGGGCAGGACAACAGCAGTGGCCACAGTGTCTACTTCATTTTCTTCCTCTTCTTCATAATAAGCACCTTTACAGTAGTATCAGTTATAGCCCATAACATTTTCCCATGTTAATTGTACAATTTTAACAATTTTCAGAAAATTTACTGAGTTCTGTGACCATCACTGTAATATACAGGGTGAGGCAAAAGCAGGTGTACAGTTGTTCGTTTGGAAACTAATGCAATAATTCATAAAGAATAATAATAGAATAAACTGTGTGTTTCAAGCGCCCACAACTGCAAACCTACTGTTGTCCCACCCTGTAGTTTTAGAACATTTTCACCACCCCAGTTAGACCCCACCCTGACTGCCAGCTCCTGGCAGCTACCCATCTACTTTGTGTCTCTGTGGAATTTACTTCTCTGGTGGTTTTCTGTACAGACGAGAGAGTCCCTCTCCATATGGCCCAGGTGGCAGAAAGGGAGTAGAAGAAAAATGGGCAAGTGCTTAGCAAGGAACTTCTCAGTGTAGGAAATGGGGACATTCCAGATGAAGCAACCAACGGCTGCTTTGCCGTTGGCGAGTAAGAGACTCCCACCCCCAAGCTTGACCCATTTGCCCCAGGACCATTTGCTCCACACGAGCTTTTCAGTCAATATATCTTAAAGACATTTTTTCAACACGGTGGACAGGCAGGCAGAAAGCTATTGGTTAAAAGGCCTTGAAGCCCATTGGCCAATTGATATCAGTATTGAAACAAATGGGACAGACTCAGATCCCCCTGCGCTGTGAAACAAATCAAAATATTTCTGACAGTCTTGGGATCTGAAGAGGTGAAGTCTTTGGAAGTGACTGATGTATAGAAGCATCTTGGTTTCATGTCTGGCCTGACAATTCCTTCATAGTTTCTTCCCGTCTTTGTAGAAATTAATAAAATAGAACAAACCTTGCTGATGGAGAGCAGCAAGGTCAGAACAACCGACCAACTGTTCAACCACAGTTTGCATCCGGCAGAACCGCCACCCTAGGACCTGAGACCTCCTGACATCCCCTGTGTCTGTTGGATAAACTTGTTCTGATTCCCCACCCAAAGGAGCATAATTGGCCCATAACTGTCTGTGAACAGCCACTGATACACACAAAATTTGGTTCCTTCAATCTGTAGGATATAAAGCATGTGTCAAGCATGTGTTAAGCGGCCATCATTAAACTGACAGAAATAATCCAGTATATATGGCAAATGCATGGCACACACATCTCTACACTATTGGTGGGCCCCATCTAATCAGTTGAAGGGCTGAATCGAAGGAAAAAACAGGCCCCTCTGAGCAAAAGGGAATTCTCCAGCAGACTGCCTTCAGACTGAGACTATACCATCAAATCTCTTGAGTGTCTAGACAACAGGCCCACACTGTAGATTTGGACTCACCAGTCTTTATAACCATGTGAGCTAATTCCTTACAATTTTCTTCCAGTGATATACACATCCTGTTGGTTCTGTTTCTCTGGAAAACACTGACGAATACAGCAAGCATGATCTTAGCCAGATGGTTGAAAATATGAACCTGCTTGAAAGAAGAAGAAAGAATTAGGAATGTCCACAACAGGGGGATGCGCACAGGGAGGAAAAGTGGCTTTGCTAAGGTCTGGCTTGGGTCACTATGGCCACCTCTCAATGGCGCAGTCTCTCCAGAGAACTCTTGGGCTGATGCAGGTCCAGAATGACATTTGGTGTCTGGCGGGCACTGTGTCATTGGTTTGGTCCGAATGGGTGTGAATAATAGATCAGCATAAGCAGTTACCATGGTCTCCCCTCACCTCATTTTAAAGGTTGCTTGTAATTGCAAGGCTCCATTACTCTGCACTTAGGGCCACACTACCCAAAGATGGAGAGAGAACGAAGGGGAGGTTGGTGGGGGTGTAGAGAAAAGAATCAGAATAAACCAGCCAGTCTTGCTCCAGCAATAACAAAAAATAACAAGCCTTCTAGAGAGCTCCGGGGCCCAGTTTGTTGAAGTTGACACTATTGGCATTCAGGACTGGGTCCTTTCTTGGTTGTGGAGGCTGTCTAGTGACAGGTGGGATGTTTAGAAGATCCCCTGGTTGTGACAACCAAAAATGTCTCCAGACATTGGTAAGTGTCCTGTGTGGATAGAATTGCTCTTTGTTAAGAACCATTAAGTTAAAAGAATGTAAACCTACATACCTCTCAAACTTCAAGTTGTGTATGAGGGGGCCCCTCCTAAAAACAGAATTTATTTATTAAAAATTGTGTATTTATTCTTATTCATTTAAACTTCACTTACCTTCAAAGTACTCTCCATTTGATGCAATGAACCTATCGCAACATTTTTTCCACTGCTCAGAACAGTTTTTGAGCTCATCAATTTTGATGCCTTGAAGTGCTTCCGTTGTTTTTTGTTTCACCTCTTCCACATCGGCAAAACATTTCCTTTTGAGGACTTTTTTCATCCGAGGAAACAAAAAACAAAGTCACTTGGGGAGAGATCGGGTGAATAGGGAGGGTGGGGCATGGGGGTCATGCCGTTTTTTGGTCAAAAACTGCTGAACACTCAGCGCACTGTGGGCAGATGCACTCGTAAATCATCTGTCATAAAATGGGCAAATGCATTGAAAGGGTCTTCAAGAAAAGTTCACTGAAGCTGAACACAGCCTCTCACAGCAACGCCAGCTGGTACATGGATACAGATGGATTTCCAGAACACTCACCTAGCAAGGGAACCCTGTGCTACAAGGGGCCCACCCTCCAGATAATTTTGTTTTTATGGGGAGGTCCCCCATTGTTTATCCAGGGGAATGATGGGCTCATGGCAGAGGATACTGAAAGACCATTTCCTGGAACGCTAATTGTTCTCGAAGGCAATTCAAAGCATCACTTTTATATTAAAACAAATGTGGATATATTACAGAGTGGAATCCCAAACTTAAGATGGGAAGAATTTTCAAGTCTGAGGTGGGGTAAATTGGCTATACTCCCAGAACACTTGGCAGGTGCACATTTACTTTTCTCTACCCCTAATAATAGCTCCCCTTTATTGAGTTCTTACATGTGCCCAGAACTCTTTCCTAGGGGCATCTGGGTTCCTACTTGGTCCTCATAGCCCTCAATTATTAACTCCATTTTGCAGATGAGGAGACTGAGACCCAGGCAGGTCCTGAAACCCTTTCAAAGATTGGCAGTTGCTCATTGGTGAAGATGGCATTGGAACGCAAGTCTGTCTCACAAAATGTTTTCCCAAAGTGCTTCTGGGAAAATCTACGAAAATGGGAGCAACGTCCTGGCAATATCCTGGTGCTGGCTGTGGGATGCCTTAAGGAAAAGAAAGACTGTCTTGAAACTGGCCAACTCTTAGTGCCATCTGGAGTGGAGAGAGGAGAAGGGGTGAGATTTAGGAGAGGTTGCACACTGAAAAGAAAGGGATTCCCCAGGTGGGGACCACTCCTTGAGTGGGAAATGGTCAATCAGCTTGGTAGCATCCCCTTAAAACTCCAGAGTCTTAGCCAGAGACCCTCCTGAGTTACCCCCTCAATACCCAGCTGGGACATCCCCTCAGGAACTTTTTTCTTCTCAACCTTTGACTTATGGGTTCTTTTTCTGTGTTTCCACTGTGCCTGTGGCCACAATATGGACCAATGTCTCCCCACCTTCAGCCATAGTAGGGACTCCTATACCAGACTGTCGTCCCTGGGAGCTACTCATCCTGATCTGCTCACTACTTTTGTTTCTTTAAATGAACTTGCTCTTTTTAAAAGGCACATTTATTTGAAAGAGGAAACTTTACATCTCTATCCTAAAAGGAAAGGCTAGTTTTCCTTGCCCTGACTAGAAAATCACTGGAAAAATAAATACTACAAAAAGAAGCAAGACTATTACATTCTAGTTAGTTAGCCAGATAGCTGTCTTTTTTCAAAGGGGAGACCTGGCAGCTTTGGAGAAATTAAAGTCATCAGCATGTAGCTGAGACTTTCTCCTTGGTGTGAGCAGGTTGCTGGAACAGATTTGACAAGAGAATCATTTTCTCTGGGTACAATTCACTGTGGTTGGTGTTCTGGTCACTACCTGAAACCACACTGCTTCCACGATGGTATGTTTCCACACGTGAGGAAACACAGGTAGAAGGATTGCTATGGATTCAAGTGTGTTCCCCAAAAAGTCAAATGGGGAAATGCTAAAGCCTAGTATCTCAGACTGTGACTCTTGGGAGACAGGGTCTTTACGGAGGCAACCGAATTAACATGAGGTCATATGGGTGGGCTCTCTCATCCAATCTGACTGCTGCCCTTATAAGAAGACGGATTTGGACACAGACATACACAGAGGAAAAACCAAGTAAAGATGCAGGGAGAAGACGGCCATCTGCAAGCCAAGGAAAGAAGCCTGAGAAGAAACAGATCCCTCTGACACACTGACCTTGGACTTCCAGCCTCCAGAACTGTGAGAAGATAAATTTCTGTGTTTAAGCCACCCAGTCTGTAGTACTGTGTTATGGCAGGTTTCACAGGCTAATACGGGGGTTAACTGGGCCCCATCTGGGTTCCACATACCTGGGTTCAAATCTTGCCTCTGAAACTTTACTAGCTGGGGGATCTTGAGCAAGTCACTCTACCTTTTGAGGCCTAGGTTTCCTTATTTCTCCAAGGTGGGTTAACAATAACATCTGCATTGTGAAAGTGTCCAAAGTATGAGCAATATATTCATATTGCTAGTTCCTGGTTCCTAGTTCCTGGCACAGAGCAGAACTCCAAACATCAGCAAAAGCAAGAAGAAAAATAAACAAAAAAACACCGCCTGAAATTATTACTATCACAATAGTTGGAATAGTTCCTGGTCCCTGGTGAACTTGAAGATGTTTATTATCTTTATCTCTAAAAAAATGATCGAGATGTCAGGAGTTTGGTGCTAAAGGGACTAAGGGCTCCATCTTTGGTACTAACCAATGGTGGGGGGGTGGTGTGGAGGAAGCAAAAGAATCACCCCTCCTGCCTCTTCTCCAGAGCTACCAAGATGTTTTATTTTATTTATTTTATCTTATTATTATTTTTAATCCTCATGCACCCCAACCGAGGATCAAGGATCCCCAGTCAGGACACGTTCAGCAGGCAACCAATCCATATTTCTCTCTCACATGGATATCCCTCGCTCTCCTCACCCCCCTTCCTCTCTCTCTGAAATCATGTCTGCCAACCAGTTTTCCCCACTCAACTCCTCCTTCACTATGACGAGCCTCCTTCTGCTGCCTCTCTGGCAATCTTTCAGTGTTTTCAGGGACCCACTTTGCCATCCATCTCTTAGACAGACCTCTCAAACATCTTACCCGAGTCCCATCACTTGTCTATTACACAGCCAGGCTTTGAACCCAGGCTTGTATGACCCATGACACGCCCCAGGAGTGACAGAGGGATTAGAAGTGGACTTTGATTTGCCGATAATAATAATAACAACAACAGTAACTTACTCATTAATTATCATTTATAATCCCTAATTACAGAGATGGATGTGAATGGTGAAGTGTAATGTAAAGTTCTTGCTTACCACAATAATGGTGGTTCGGGCATCTTTTTATCAAGTGTTTGCTGTGCACTTGCACTTCACGTGCATTATCCTTCAGGTTCCTCTCCACACCGCTTTCACATCCATTATTTTATCATGCCCACTTGATATACGAGGGCACTGAAACAGAGGGAGCCCCATATTACTGCCGGCACATTCACTGTTTAATAAATTCAGAGAGAGACCAGAGGGCAGGAAATGAAAAAGTGAAGATACATTGAAGAGGAGGGAAAAGCGGCGGAGGTGCTTCTGTCTTTTCTGATGGGTCCTCTGCACGACAGCAAGACTGTATCTAGATTCTCCACTTCCTGGGACTCAGGGAATCCTTTACCCTGAAGTTTCTCCAAGGATGGGGGTGGGTCACCAGAAAGACCAAGTTAGGATCAGAAGGTTGGAATTTTAAGCCTCACCCCCCACTGTCCGGAGAGGAGAAAGGGGCTGGAAATGGAGCCAGTGAGTGATCGAGCCTGCAGGAGGAGGCTTCCATTAAATCCCAGTAGTATGGTGTGGGGCTCAGGGAGCTTCCAGGAGGGCTGACACTTCAGAACTGAGTTACATTGTGGGACACCCAGCGGGTGTTGCACAATTGCTTCCCATGGGAAAGCTCCCCCCACATCTGGTGTCAGAGAAATGCAAGTGTGACAGTGAGGGAGTCACACAGGAGAAGGGCTGGGCTTCTCCCTACATGGGGTGAGGTTGGTGGGGGGCGGCAAACATTCAGTCAGTAACAAAGGCCTGCTCCTGTGCCTCCTCCCCTCTCCTTCCCTCTGTGCATGTCTGTGCCCAAATTGACCCCTTTCATAAGGACACCAGTTATGTTGGATTAGGAACCACCCCAACGCCCTCACTTCAACCTCTGCAACCACTTTGTTTCCAAATAAGGTCACCTTCTGAGGTACCAGGGGTGAGGACTTCAACATAAGAATTTGGGGGCAACACAATTCAGCTCAAAACACCAGCCACAGGGGGGTGCATCTCAGGTTTAACCAGTTCTCTGGACGGTCCAACTCCAACCGCATTCCACGTTCTTCTCCAAAAGGGAGGCATTCCCCAATCCCTCACTGAAAAGCAGAAAATATTCCCCAGGCTAACCCCAACCGCCTCCTGTCACAGTTCACATTAATCTCCTTTCATTGTCCTGAGATAACAACATTCTCTCCTTTCCATTTCGTCTTCAGTGTTTGACTCTCCTTACAGCTGAACTGCCCCTCCCCCTCCCCCGGCTTAGGACCTGAGAAAAGAGACAGGGAGAGGCTATTCATATCACCCTCTTGAGTTCAAAATGCGAGCCAGATGCTGTCAAGGACTGGGAAAGGAAGGTAGCTCATGGTTGTGGTTCAGAAGCTTGAGAGCTTTAGTTTAAAAATAGGTGAACTGAAATAAACAGAGAGAGCTGCTCAGATGGCACCAAAATAGAGTGGTAATTGATCTAATGCAACTTTTGCCTGGGATAACATCATTATTTGTGAAATTATGTCAGTGTTGCTGCTGCCAAGTCAGCAAGCACTTACAGGACGTGACTGCTAATTTAGGAATCGGAATATTTGTGGCTCATCTTCGAAAACACTGGGTAGCCAGACTTCTTCGCCAAGGCGCCTGTTTTAGCTTGAAATTTACAACGTGGAAGTGCAGAGGAGGTGCCCTGTCCAGGGGGGACTCACTCTCCAGCTCCATGGAGGGTGGCCTGAAGACAGCCTCCAGCAGTCAGCTCTTTCAGGTGGGCCTCACTGCAGGGATTTGGCCCCAGGTCCGCCCACGCCCTGTGATGCAGTGAGGCAGGGGTAGATCTCAGAACCCACGTGAGTCACTCTGACACCACCCAGTACTTGCTCCAGAGCTAAGCCCTGCCTGCACTGCAAGTCCAGGGCTTCTTATCTCTCCCTCCAACCTGCTTCCTTCCCCTTCCTTTCCTAGGTGCTGATACCCAGCAGTCACCTCCAACCCCAGACTCCAGCTCAACATCTGCTTCCAGAAGACCCCACCTGCCACAGGTGCCTCCGCAGTTTCCAAAGTCCACACTCGTTTCTATTTGTACCTGTTGCAAAGGATGAAATTGCCCCTTCCTGGCTTCCTGGAGCTGGCAGTAGGATTCTTCTACGAAATCTCAAGTGGAAGAATATTCTCAATTATTTAAGAATATAATGCCAGAATATTTGGCTTACACAAAATACACTACATGTGTGAAAATTATTGTTAGGAAGGGAAGCCATTCCTTTCGCCGCAATTCTGTTTCATAATTGCAGTGCCAGGCACCATTCTGGGCATTGTGAACACCACAGTGAATGAGGCAGACTCAGGTTCTCAGAGCTCAGGTTCTACGGGAGGAGAGAGACAATATACAAACAAATATGTTACTGAGGAAGAATAGATGCTAACACTCAGGAAGAAAACAAAATGAGGGGTGGTAGCCAGTGACAGGGGTATGGGGAGATTCTTTTAATCAAGTGGTCAGAGTGGATCTCTGGAGTAGGTGGCAGCAGTTTTGAGAAATAAAGGACAAAGAAGCTCCAGGATCCTGCAGATAAAACGTCATCTGTTGAAACTGAAAAGACCCACAAGTTCCTACTGGAAGCTGAATTGAACCAACAGCATCATCTAATGGATGGTGAGGACCACCCTGCTCATCTGAGATGGGCAGCTGGACCACTGAATATCCCTGGAGGTCTCCATGAAGACTGAGTCCAGGGTCCAGCAGGCCATAGAGATTTGGCGCAGAGCAGAAACAGACCATCAGAGTGATTCTTAATTCTCACATTAGATTTTTATCCAGAGATGCTGAGGAAAGTGGCTTTGCCTACTCCCCTGGTTTATGCGGTAGGTCATGGATGGCACAGCGCCCTATTAGCAGGCGTTTAAACAATCCCTTATCATCTTTTCGGAGCTTTATGCTGGATTTTTTTTTCCACTTTGTTCAATTCTCCACAACTTGATTTTAAAGGTCATTATATGAACTGCAAAGATGCATCAAGGGATGAGGTCATTTTTCATGCAGGGAAACGCTTTAGTCTTGCGTGCTGTCACTTCCGTGCCCCATAGATGCTGATCTGAGTTCTAAAGAGAAAATTCTAGTTCAACATAGCATTGTTCAGGGAAAAGACTGCCTTCCCTTCGAAAAGTCAGCTTTGCCTCCTCACCAAAGGCAGCCTTTGATCCCGCCCGTCTGGCTCCTATCTGGGAGAGCACCTGCCTGCTCCCAGTCCTGCTCCAGCTGGAGAGGGCTATGGCCTTCATTGTAACCACCTTGTTGACACATTTCGAATTGTGTAGCAAGAAACTAGCTCTATGCTGCCATAATTTATGACAAAGGCCTGAATAAATCCCCAGACATGGATTTTCTATAAAACCCTTCCTCATGAAACTTTGTTGCACTGCAAACTGAAAAGAAAATGGGGACAAAAAGGAGAAAGAGGGAATAAAAGCCCGCAAGATGTGCATAACTCTCCGAGGATACCATTTCCATTCAACGCACTTACTGTAAAGACAGGGATTTTATTTGTTTGGAAAAAGGATGAATCATAGTGGTTTTAGAACGGAATGTGGCACTTGCTTGAAGCAGTTTCCTCCGATCTTTCTGCTTCCTCGAGATCATCTGAAGACGGAAGCAGAAAGGACACAAAGAATGCTTTCTACCAGCGGTAGAATGGTCTGTGTGGGGATGGGCATCAGGGGACTGAGGGAACGCTCCTTTTTGTGCCTTTTACTGGAGTCATTCATTGGTCTGTGAAAGTTTAGGAGCACAGCCT
>VMDR010020253.1:0-17699 GCA_007922815.1 Macrotus californicus
TTAAAGCTTATTATACTTATGTGCATGCTTCAAAGCCTTCCAGAAAAGATTTTATTTGCTTCTGGGAGGTTTAGGAGAGTCCAACCAATTCAGTAACACTTTATTTATTCCTATAAAAAATCTTTTACTACAGAAAGTATTTTTTGGAAAGTTTTAACCATATATGTAAGAAGAAAGAATGGTATAACTTCAGATGTATATCACCCAACTCTCAAAATTATCAACTCATGTTCAGTCACACATCATATAAATTCTAATTGTTTTTCCCCCTTCCTATAACACTTTGAAGTAAATGTAGACAGCATTTCATATTCTCTATACATTTTAGAGAGTGTTTCTAAAGATATCTTTTAAAACTATGACTACAATATTATTATCAGTCTAAATAAAAAGTTAACAAAATTTCTCAGTATCATCAAATATTCAATCAGTATTTAAATTTATTCATGTGCCATAAGTATAATAAGCTTTAAAATATAATTTATTTTTAAAAGCAGGATCCAAATGAAGTTGAAACATTTTTATTTTAAATCTTTTGTAAACTTTTAGTCCACAATTTCTTTTTTCTCTCTGTTAATGCCTTTTCTCTTTTTTTATGCTTTTTGAGGTCAGCCATGTTGTTTTTCTGCTAATCCTTTGCTGTACAATGAACCACCTGGAAAACATAGTGATGTCAGCGTAGCCATGTCCAAACCTATGGAGAATGTCTATGAGTTTGTTCGGCTTTGAGTCCAGCAGGAGGGACTGAGTCACAGGATAGTAACGAAATTCTGTGCTTTCTTGAGGGCTTCTGAGGGTCTGAAAGGGAGGCATTTCAAAGGTGTGTTGAACTAGATGCACAGAAACAACAGACAGGCTTGCTTAAGGCGAAGGTAAGCCTTCTACTGCAGACTTATATGCCTGGGGTGTGCCTACCCACCAGGACCTGCCCGGTTAGGAATTTATGATCGGATCACCCTCTGAGCTTACTTTTGGTTAGATTTCTTAAAGAGCCCATTTTTTTTGATCCACATGTGACTTAAAACAACATTTTTTTTCATTTCTTGGGTTTCTTTGTATCGACAGGACTCACACGGATACTTCTTGTTTGAGGTCCCTCCTGCAGTTACATAAGGGCTGGGGCCGATGCCATCGGACGGCTTGACCGGGCTCATTGTCCAAGATGGCTA
The DNA here is from genome assembly GCA_007922815.1 of Macrotus californicus. Classification (NCBI taxonomy): domain Eukaryota; kingdom Metazoa; phylum Chordata; class Mammalia; order Chiroptera; family Phyllostomidae; genus Macrotus; species Macrotus californicus. The sequence goes on from VMDR010020253.1 coordinate 1,170, forward strand.
TTTCCCTTTCTCACATCTCACATATGTAATACCTCTTTGGAGATGACGTTTCTCTTTTCTTACGGCATTACATCTAGTGGAAAGGCCGAAAGAAGCATGTATTCCCACTGGCTTTCTCTATAGGGTATTTTTTTTTCTAATTAACCAACTTAGTATGCTACATTGGAGTATCTTAGTTTTATTTCAGGGATGTCTTCCATCTATTCCTTCTCCCCCATAAATCTAGGATCGATCTCCTGTCCACAGAGTTCAGAAGCTTATTCCAACCCTCCAGTATTCACACATTCTCTCCCAGGCTTTCTGACTCTGTGGATTTACTCTTCCTTGTTACCCCTGTTTTTTTGTGTCTCATTGCTTCTCTTACTTTCTATCTGGCAAAACATAATTTGTACAAGGTATTTTCTGGATTTGTTCAAGCATTTCTAGATGTTCTATACCAGGAGGAGTTTCAGCATTGATTTAATTTGAAAGGCTGAAAATGGATGCTGACTAATATATTTTAATTCTGACAAAGACTTGGAAACATATTAATAGCTTTGATATATAGTTGGCCAGATTTGTTATGTGTTCTTTGAAATAAATGCCTATTTTTATTTTCCTGAAGTTTTCTTATTAATAAAATTCAGAATTTTGAGTTTAGCAAATTCAGAATTGATAAAACATAGAATTTTTAAAATTTTCCTATTCCCTGTAGAAAACATTGGAAAATCAAAGCATATTAGGATTTACCTCTTAAAATAGGAGTTAAGTATAAAAATAAGTTTTCATCACTTTTGGAATTGCTTACTTGAAGTCATCCCTTTGATTCACAATAGTTACCGAATGAGTTCCAGTCTTTGAACACAAATCTAATGACAACAGTGGTGATTTCATCATGAATTAAAGACTTTTCACTCTGGATATTGTTTTGTTCACATTTTGTTAGGAAAGGCAGCTGTGGAACATGGAAATTAGAAATTTTGACTAAAAGCGTAAAGGACCCTGACTGTGATGCAGTTGAGTCCAGAGAGAAACCTGGAGCAGTGAGAGAGATGGAAGCATTCTGATATTAAAAGCAGCGTGTTTGGGGGTGGCATTTGCTTTGGTTCTGCGTCAGGTGGCTCTGGCTGGCTGACTGCCCTGTTTGGGATGGGTTCCACCTTTCCACTCTGCTGCACAGCTCTGTGTGGATGTAGGAACGCCAAGGCACTCAGCTTTTTTTTTGGCCATCATTTTGGTTAGTTTTTTCCCACATTATCTCTGCAGAGCACTCAAAAGCAAACCAGGTTCAGCAAGGTCATGGCTTCTCTAAGGTCATTCCCTGAGCCATTGCAGAGGCAGAAGAGTTCTGAACTGCAGACTGCAAAGCAAGGGATACATCTCATAAGGAAAGTGATTTTAAATGTTATTGGTAGAGTGTGGGAGGGAGACATAGTGTAGGATAGGTATAGAGAAATAGATATTAGGTGGTTATAGCAATACATTGTTTCTGATATCCTCTACAGTGAAACCTTAATTTGAGTGTGTTTTCTTGGATAACTCCAAAATTTTCCTTGCTTTCATTTTTTCCTTTTTACTTCTGCTTTCAAACCTTGGATCCTGGTTCGCATGTCTGGTTTTATTGCATGTCTATTCTACTTGGTTAGACATAAGTTAACATCCAGTCTCTCTTGCTTTATTCCAAAAACAGTGATTTTTTTTAAAAAAAGTATTGTTCTTATACGTCAGTCCTATATTTCTAAACTTTTACACGTTGGCCTCTAAATCTTTGCCCCTTAAAGAATATCAGTTTGTCTTAGACTGGGATTTGAGCCTCTTTGTGGTAAGATCTCAACCTAAATTTAAAACGATTTTTTTCACATACTTAATGCTAGCAAGCTGTGGCCAAATGAATTGGTGTCTCTTCAAGTCTGGCCGTTTCTTCTGCTAGTTATTCCACTCCTCGATGGTTATCACTTATCAAAATTCTCACTGTTCTTTAAGATCCTCCAAATTTAAAAATTTGTCAGTGTAGCCGTCACTCCTAACGTAACTTCTGTTGTCTTTGTTTTTGCTCTTAGTTTGTTACCCTGCAGTCACACGATGTTTCACAAAGGTATATATTTTGTGTAATTACCTTATCTATTTTTCTGGGCTAAAACGTTTTTAAGGTAAGGATCATGTTTTGGTCCTGTTTCAGCTCTCATGCAGCGCATCGCAGTGGTTTACATAGGGCAGACTCAGTAAACACACACTGAAGAAGTGTGGTACCTCGGCCACATGGCTCTGAGTTGTTGCGCTGTGTGAGATGGGCAGTAACTGGAAAACCCGCCAGCCCATCTCCAGTTCGCATGGAGAGTGCTTACATTATTGAGATTCCTGTTTGGATGTCATCCTTGTAGGAAGTGTTATGTGGGTTCTTTCTAGACATAGCTAAGCACTCCATCCTTTGTACTTTTGAGTGTCCTTTCCCAACTTCTTTCAATATGTGCTGGCATTGCACTGAAATTTGTATACAGACTTAAGTCCCCGCATCCTATTGTGAGCCTCTTGGTGGGAAGAACTATGTCACGGTTCTTGCGGTCCCAATAAACCCTCATTGTGTGGCTCATTGGTGGGGTGCTCCTAACATAAATGCTTATCCTGTGGCCGTGCATGTGTGCACACTGCTCCCGATGCCTTTGTAATGACCGTCTTTTCCCAGGTGCAAACTGTGCACTGTCAGGCCAGCCTTTTTCTCTCATAGATCTTTTATTTCTGTGGGGTGTATTCCTAAATGATTTTTGTTTTGTGTTAGCAAAGCATGTAGAATATCAAAAGGAAGTAAAGTCTCACTTTCTATCCTTTTAATTAAAATAATCTCCAGTATCTTTTGCATTTATATTCATGAAGATCAGGACATTTTTAAGCTGTAAAGGACACACTTAACCTTTCAGGCATCTACGGAGTCCTTGCTATGTATGGGACGTTTAAGTGAGATGTTGGAGGCGGAAACTCTGGGTTACGGCCTTAATGTGGCTGAGGGAAAGGAAGGCTTTTTGAAGGGAGCGGTGTCAAGAGGCACAGAGTAGTTACATGTCTATTAGTTATGCTGCACCAGAGCTTTTATTTATTCTGGTGCTTTTGCGGTTACTTTCGTGTCCTGCTTTCAAAAATCCTCTTTCGTATTATGTGGCCCCTTTTTGCTAGTCGCCAGGATATTTAACTGAAACTTTTCTTAGTTGAAAAAGTTTGAGAAAGCATCAAGATAGGTGAGGGTAACATGCATGAATTCTTCTGCAGTAGTTATTCTTTTGACCCATTGATCTGGCCAGTGTGCACACCCTGAGGTTTACAGTCTTCTTGGAGACAAGATTTGGGGATCCTGCGTGTTAATTACCATGTTGGTACCTCTGATACAGTCTTGAGTGATTTAATCTAAATACAGCTTAAAACTGTGTGATATTCCCAGCTGTTGTTCATTCCCTTCCCCTCCCTCAAATGACTCACATTTCTACCAACTAACAAATAAAAGTTTTAATTTTTTTTGTATGGCTAATAAATTAATTATAGTTGCATTGAGAAGAATGTATACATGCTATTTGCCACTCATTTTTCATTAATTGAGGTTAAAGATTAATTGAGAATTGACTATACATCATACACTCTGGTAAGGTATTCAGGATACAGCCGCAATCCTGCTGTTACTTATAGTCTAACATCAAGGACAGATAGATACTCATACAACTTTAAACCAGTGTGATGGGTGCTAAGAGGAAAGCATGAGGGAGGAGACCTAACCTTACTGAACTCCCATGTCTCACCTCGCTGAAGCCGGAAAAACTACCAGAAAAGGTGAAGGCTGATTTAAGTTTTAAGGATGAGTAGGACTGAGCCAGTGGAAGAAAGCAGAGTAGAGGTTATTCCAGGTACAGGATGCTGGATACGCAAAGAGACAAAGGCACTGATGGGTAAGAGGACATAGTCAAGGGATTGCACGTGTTTGACAGTAGTCATGGCAGGGGATCCAAGCAGCGGACAGGTGAACGATGAGGCTACAGGTGTGAACAGAGGCTAGATCATGAATGGCATACAGTAAGGTCATAAGACACACGCACAGGCAGGAGTGAGCCAGTTCTGTAAGCGCCACCCTAAGGTATAACCAGAATGCAGCCACTTCTTGCTGTCTTCGCTGCTCCCACTCTCATTCTAACCATCACAAGCTCTTACATGGCACTTGTAAGTTAGGAGGTCTTACTGGCACACTGCCCTTGACCCTCTTCCATCTGTTCTTAACACAGCAGTCATAGTGCCCAGAACATAAGCAAATCATGTCACTCCCCCATTTGAAGCTGTTCCATGGCTTCCCATTGTACTCAGTGTATGAGCCCAAGTTCTGACAGTTGCCCCTGGTGCTTACTGCTGTTTAATGTACGGTGTAGTTTATTTATTTATGCTGTTTATCTTCTCCCTCAGTACAATGGAAACTCCATGAGTGCAGGAATCTTTGTCTGTTTTATTCTCAAGTATGTCATCAACACCTAGAACTATGCCTGTGAATAAATTTCCAGTCATTGTTTGTTGAAAGAATGAAAGACCAAGTCCCCAGGTGGAGCATGATATTGATCTCATTAGTTACTAGATCATGAGTTTATTTTAGCCGTCCCCACCTTTGCCCTCCTTTCCCTGACCTTACTTCCCTCCTGATTTAAACCATTATGCTTTCAAACCACTTATGCTGAAATGAGCTGGTTTTATGAATATAGATTAACCTCTTTTTCTCCCAAGGAGACTTTCATTCTCAGTCAAACTTGGACTAAGTAAATTCATGCTTTTCTTTCTTGTGTCAACTACCCTTGCCTGTGATGAGTTCTCTGAGAACATGATTAGACCCGTGTGTGTGAGCCAGGGGCGAAATCTTGGCATTTCAGTGAGAAGAGAACAATGTTATGACTAAACTGTAATGAGATCTGAACCAAAACAGTCACTGGGTTCCTCCTGTAAAATCACATGCTCATCTTTTAAAGCCAACATCTCCATTCCCTCAGATTGGTCATATTCTGGCTCTTGGTGCAGCTGCTTTCATGCTGTGAAGATGGACTGCGCTGTTGTTTCAGGCTCCATAGGGGTATTAAGCATTTGATTTCTCGGCAAATAGAGCAGAGAAATAGAACCATAGAATAACACTGTGGACACATTTAACAATATTTATTTAGTGAGTAAAAGAGCTAGACCTTTTGTTACATTGTCTGCTCTCCCAGTCAATAAGTGTTACTGTGACCATTGGGCAGTGTTTGAAATCTGCCTGTTCTAATTAAGGGGATATGAATTACTTTAATGATAATGTTCAATAGACTGTAAACAGTTATTTTCATGTACTATAAAAGGTAATATATGACAGGGGGTAGGGTTGAGGGTGGGAGGTGGGGATGGCTGGTGTGCAGGGCTGAGGTGGGGGGAAAATGGAGACAACTGCACTTGAACGACAATTAAAAAAGAGAAAAAAAGTAAGAAATGGTCTTCTACATAACTTCTCAAGATTGCTTTGGGATCTTTAGTCTACATATGCTGCACACTGTCTAGGTGAACAGCATACTGCTTAACAAGCAGAGAAAGCACACTACCTGCTTTTAGGGCGCTTTTCATGCTTACGTTAACAACAGCCGATGCCACTGTCACATTTACTGAGCTCCTGCTATGGAACAACCACTGCCATTTAAATTCCTACAAGATGCTTTGCCTCTGTTATTTCACTGAATGGTTCCAATAATTCTTCAAGGCAGATGTATATCTGCATTGTTCTGATTCAAAAATTGGTTGCAGAGAGGTTCTCTAACAATACACAAATAATAAGCTGTAACAAATCAAGCTAGAAGAGAGGTCATGTGGCTACTCTGTGTCTAATTGTTAGGCAAATAATATGAGGACAATAAGGTCCCCTCACTCAAGGAGCTTACCTTCTGGTAGCTATTTTTATCAAGCAAAATGAGTCGGTTTCTTTTACTAATCCTAATTCCCATCTGGAAATAGGACTTGACAGCATTATGAATATTTTCTTCACATGGGTTGTTTGCCTCTTTTTACAGAAAGGAGCTGGATATCATCTGGATCTCTTTTGGGTGGCCATCCTCATGGTGGTATGCTCCTTCATGGCTCTTCCATGGTACGTGGCTGCTACTGTCATCTCCATTGCTCACATCGACAGTTTGAAGATGGAGACAGAGACGTCTGCACCTGGAGAGCAACCCAAGTTTCTTGGAGTGAGGTATGTTGAGCCAGAAGAAAATGGCTCTCCAAAACACGCTGTGGACACATCTCCCTGCCAGTCATAGGGAAAGGGGCAGATGTGGCGGGAGGGGGGGGGGGGGGCAGATATGGGATTAGCTGTTGATGATTAATTTATTCTTATACTTGCTTTTCTAGAAAGGACTACATTTTTTCATCAGAAAGAGAGTCTTCAATAACTTTTGGAGCTCACTTCTTATAATAAATAAATTTCCTTTGATTCATGAAGGCTAAGTGGTACAATGTAAAAATGCAAACAGATCATTTTCTTCAACATACAGGTTCTTTTGGTGCTGTGGTACTTATTCTGTCACATCATATATAAAGGCCAAGCCCTTTAATCTTTCAGCTGGGTTGAGAATCCCTAAAGTTCTTGAGTCTGCTTAAGATTTTTAAGATCCTATGAAGGGAAAAGTATTCTTATTTTCCAGTTCATTTTCTATCCTTATAAGCATTGAGAAACTTTGACCTCTAGTCGTTAAATTCGGGTAGCAGTGAAGGGCTATACCAGTCCTTTATGTGCTGTTGGGTACTTTTTACAGCAAGCCCCACCCCTGAGTGTTTGGGGGACCCTCACATGACAGCCATCGTTTCCCCGCCGCAACAGTGGGTGATTCTTTCTTGGGGGTGGGGGAAGGGGAGCTGTGTGGGAATCATATTTGTTAAAAAGTGCTTTTATTGTTGTAGATTTGGAAGTTAGACTGATGGGATTTATTGCACTTATGAAATTTCTCTGAGCCGTTTATTAATTAGAATGTGGGACAATGTAATATCTGTCTTCTGGGAAAGAAGGTATAATTACACAAGAGTTCAAGTTGTTTAAAAAATAACGGCTTCCAAAAAGCCAGTGATTGGTGGATGAAGAGCAAGTGGTTTTTTTCCTTTCTTGATTCTAAAAGGAGCAAAGGATTTAGCAGAATCAGTTTTCCCTTGATGAATTCATATCACATATTGCAATTAAGAGAATTTTAGAGTTCTGTTGAGTTTATATGCTGTCCTTGAGGTATTAATTACATATGATATCAACACGTTCGCTGTTTTAGCCAGACACTGATTCGGTCAATGTGTAGTCTTTCTGAAGGTGGAAAGACAGAGCGTGTTTATGAAAATAAGAGGTAGATTGGTAATCTTTTGATTTGGTTTCAGGGAACAAAGAGTCACTGGAACCCTTGTGTTTATTCTGACTGGTCTGTCAGTCTTTATGGCTCCCATCTTGAAGGTAAATATATGAAATACCTCTTCCTCCTTCTCAAATACTGACAGATAAGTGGATGTGTGAAGAGTAGAGTTTCTTATGAAATATCTACAGGAGTCTCATTAGTTCTATGACACACTGAAGTAGGGGTTAGATAAAATGAGGAGTTTAAAAAACTTTTATCATAACTTTCTTCTCACTCCTTTATTCTTTCTATTATTATTATTATTATTGCAATTATTTGGTTGAACCATATTAAATTACCAATATTCAAACTTTTTGACCTATGAGAATGTCAGTTTCATACAGTTAATCCAACTGATCATGCCTCCACCCCACATATTTTGTTTCCCTAGTTTTTATGCATCCTGGCCTCTCCTCATTTCCATTTCCTTGTCCCTAAGCCCTTTCCCCTCTGTCCCCATAGTAGACTCCTGGATAACATGAGTGACTCAGGATAATCATTTTGTAATTTTTCTCCTATTCTTAATTATTACTATTTCTATTTCCTTCGGATAAAAATGCCTAATATCCACAGTGAGTGAATAGAGTAAAATTACTGATTTATAATTAGAAAACTTAGAACTGAACTTTTGAAAATGACAAAAATGACATGGTAGATTATTTAGAAAGTTGGCAGTCAATATACAGATTTGATTGATGGAGCAAATGTCTGCCTAATTAGATACATATAAATTAAAAAATATGAAATATTTTTTCATATTTTGTATAAAATATAAAAGCCTGCTTAGAAATAGAAATAAGACTACAACAGAAGGTTAAGATTAATACACAAGTCATGAAACTTCCAGTTTTCCTTTGTGACACAAGCATTTTACTTTTCTTTTCTGTATAAATAATACCAGTCAGTCATTGATAATCTGCACCTTCCATTGTGAACCATGACGCAAACCCCAAAATCACGTAAAACATAACAGCTATAAACAATGACTGTTAATAATACCCTCCCAAATTTCTTTTCTGTTCATTTTTGTTTATTTTTAAACAATTGTAATTTTTAAAGTTTTTAAAATACTTATTTAATTTCATGAGTAATGGAGTGGTACAGTCTTGTAAAGAATTCAAACAATACAAGAAAGATGATGAAAGGCGACAGCTTTCCATTTCTCTAAGGTTAGAACATTTGTGTGTCAGTGGCCAATCAGATGAGTTTGAGAACAATGGAACCGTAATTTCTGAACAAATAGATAAGACTAACCTTGCCTTTAGGGTACTTAGTGAGATTAATGCATGCATTATGCACAAAATACCTGTGGACAGTTAAAAGATTTAAATATTCACCTTTTGCCCTTGGTTTCCACAATGTCAATGAACTGGTTTAATTCTTTTCTGACTGCGGCCATGAGGAACATGTATCTCATGTAACACATGGAATAGTAAAATGAAAAACAACCTTAAAAAGTGCATCTCTGGTTATAGAGAGAGGACCTTAGAAGAGTACGGATCTTAGGTTCTACAGCAGCAATTTTCCACCCTTTTCATCTCATAGCAACGTAAACTAATTACTAAAATTCTGCACACACCAAACAATATATTTTTTGCTGATCTGCCAAAAAATAGGCATCATTTTGATTCATTCGCACCGACGGCTATTGTTGTGTTGGCTGTTGTCATTTTTTATTTGGCAATCTAAGGGAACAGAGGTCAGTGCCCCTGAAGAAATAGTCAGGTACTGCCTGTCTTAAAAGTTGTTGCAGCTCACCAGGTGAAAATTGCCACTCTACAGGGGCAGAGGGAAACCTATTGTTGCTTTTGCCAGTGCACAGTGAGTTTGGGTTGGGGTCAAAGTTGCGTTTCACATCATTGGCTTGACCGCCAAAATGCCTTGTGTTCCTCTGTTGTCCCAGAGACACCAGCACATCAGCTGGTGGAAAAATCTAGTGACAGCTTTTTACTGCATAGGCAGTGGGACCTCATCTGGAGAGATCAGTTTTTAGAGAGGTCACTGCAGGCAGCTATGACCCCAGGTGGAGGCTCTGCTGGGGATGAATCTGCTCCTGGGGTCCCTGGAGGTGGGCCTGCTTGACACACTGCGATGTTTCTTTTATGGGCTTCTTGTACTTACCAGGGGTAGTAGTCAGAGATCTTGCCATCAGTTCATGTTTACTCACCACTCCCCTCCCATTTTTTAATTTTTACATTATTCCTTTTCATCACTACAGTATGAAATCCTAATTCAAAAAAGTCAGGTGTGTTAAAAAGTTCTTTTGTTGTTATTACAGCAATCTGGCCTTCATTTTGGATAATCTGTCAACTGGGTAATCGTGTCTGATTCCCAAGGGTCCCAGATAATAGATACTGTATAAGTTGCTATTTTTAGGATGACATGCAAAACTCACATTTTCAACAACACCTCTTCCTATTTTCTGACCCTGCACCCAAATACGGCTGCAGAGGAGTGAAAGCTGAAAGCCCTTTTGTTCTTTTTACAAGGATTCTTTTTGCCCCAGATATGCAAAGCACATTACTGTCCACAGGAACAAATTAGAATACTGAGAAAGGACAAGAGAGATGTGAGGGATCGGAAGGATCAATGACCACAAGCTTGCTTTCCCTTTGACCTCCCTTAGTAATAGTGCTTGGGCTTTTCCTCACTCAGCTGCTGGAGTCCACAATTGTGTCTATTTTCTCTTCACACTTGGAGTCAATGCAGAGTCACTGTAGGAATCAGAGAAAAAAGCAGCCCAGCAAACATTAATGTTACGGAAGATCCTGCCCAAATTGTGGGACATGAAATTGTCTTGTTCATATAGTTTCCAACCTATTGTGGGACACTGAGATTTAAAAATAAGAATAAAATAAAATAAGAATAAAATAGTATAGCCAGGACTACCATGATTCTTTCCTTAAGTGAATAAGACTAGTTTTACTTTAGGAGTCATAGATGATAAAGTGGGCTAGTTTTAGGGCATGTGTCCTTTTTATCATTAGAGCTCGGTAAGTTGTGTGTATTTACCACGGAACCCTTCTAGCTCATTTAAAAAGTCAACACAGGAAGAAGATGTTAAGGGAAGAGTCAAACTAAAACCTAACTTACAACTGAATCTAAAGTTCTGATTAAAAGTCAAGATTAGCTATTAACCTCAGAATTCACATAGAGAGGCATGACCAGAGTTACCTTGGAGGAGGGAACCTTTTTGCCCCCACCAGGTGACTATGTGTATTTCAAAGGAACAGGACAACTTTAGAAAATGGCTTTACTTGAGATCAAGTGAATGGACCAAGTGAATGGGATCAAGAAAAATGTGTGACTTTTAGTTTTAAAAACGAAATGGCTCAACCCTTTAGTCCCTCACAAGTTTAGAGGCCTCAGATGATCCTAGTAATTTTCTCCCATGCAGTAAGCAGTATAGGTAGTTGTTCCCTCTGCCTGCTCATGCAGGCTTACTTTGAACATGAAGTTGATGATATCTGTTTTGATCTCTTTGCCAAAATCTCTCTTTTTACATGGAATAATATAAGGAATAATAGTGTACTAGGTCTAAGTTCACAAGGAAACCCCTTCACTTTAGCCAGCTGTGTCTTACGTGCCTCACATCTCACCACTGATTCAATACAGAACTGTTGGGAATCAGGCATAACTGGCTTTCCAGGCTGGTTAAACAGTTTGGATCTGTGTTTCTGTCGCAGAAATATTGCCAATTAAGCTAGTTCTCTGCATGGGAGACTTGAGGAGACTAAAGAGCACCGAAAAGATGAAAGATAGTTCCTTCAGCTTACTTTGTTCATGCTTCTGACAAGCCTGAGGAAATAAAGATTGTGTAAAGTTCACTGCTACTTCTGTTGCTTGGATTAGTTTATCTGTAACAGGCAGAGTGGCTAAAATTTATCTTTCAGATTTGTTTAGTGTTCTAAAATGTGGAGAGTAGCATTTAATTTGTATTTGGCAAACATTGGTTGACCTCGTATAATACGCCACACACTCTGCTCATTAACATGGAAAGGGAGATTGATGATAGTGATGATGATGATGATGGATGACGTTGATTGTAATAGTGGCTCCCATTTATTGAGCTTGACATTGGATTAAGGGCTCTGCAAGGATTTTTTAAATTTAGTTCTCCAATAACACAAAACTATATTAATAGTTATATTCATTTTACAGATAAGAAAAGTTATTAATCGCTTGTCAGGTCACAAAATTCTTAAATGGTAAAGCCAAGATTTGAACTTAGGCAGTTCTGTCTCCAAAAGCTGATTTCATAACCATCAGAGTGTACTGCCTTCTAAAATAAAAACAGTACCTGCTGTCACAGAACTCATTCACTTTCATTTCCCATGAGATGATTTTTCCCAGCTTCTTTGATCCATTTTCCAATTCTCTTACGTAGAGAAAAATACGACATTTTCACAAACTCATCATAGCTCACTCCATAGTTTCTTCAGTGACTAGGGACCAGATTGTAAGTCAGCAACTTTCTTCTTTTTTTTTTTGGAAATCAAAATGCTTTGGATTTAATATAAAATCTCTAACCCTCTAGTACCTCCAAGTAATACAAGCATGCCTAAGTTCACATTTGTTTTGCTTGTCAATGCCAGCCTTTGTAGGGGGGGATGGGAAAGCACTGTGAAGAAATGACTATCCTCACCGTTCTTTACAGTTTCTTTAGTGTTATGAGAATGGTCAGTCTTATGGATGACTGATGACAGTTGATATGGGATCTTTATCATATAGGAATTACCTGGCCAATTTTCTAGTATTATATCACAAACAAATATAAATACAAATGTAGTCCCTTTTATATTATCCTCTACCACGACCTCCAAAAGAAAGTGGGTTACAGCATTTTAAGGCTATGGACCATTTATCTCAATAAACTCAACCTTTGTACAAAGCATGTCCTGACAGGTTGATCACTAGCTCTCTGTCCAGTCCAGAAATTGCTTCTTTCCAAGAACTTCCAAGAGCAGCGCATCTCTGGAGTGGTTTGTGCTCAGTTATAGCTTCCCAGCATCTCATTGGCTTATACCCAAAATGCTCAACATGTAAATATTCACCTGTCTGAATCACATTCTGCATCTTAGGAAAAGTATTCTGGAAGCATCATGGCCTATGTAGTGTAAGGCTAAAGGCAATTCATAGCAGGAATGACCAAAAGAAAATATTAAATCATATTTACAGTCATCTCCACTAAAAAGGACAAATATCTGTTATTCTAAAATGATGTCTTTAAATTAAATTTGCAACACATGAAACATCATAGTATGCCTGTTGGCTGAAGTCTGCATGTTGTAGGAACACGACCTCCCACATTCTTATACAAACAAGCACATTTTCTTTTTCAGAGGCATTTGTAGCTTTACTGACAGAAACATGTACATAGCCCCGCATTATCTTTTGTCTTTGCCAATGGAGAAACTTGGAATCAAATTTATCAATCAATTTTACAATCTGTTAGGGTTGGTATAGCTCTTTCTCCCACAATTTTTTTATTTTTCCAAAACTAATTTTAATTGTCCTGTTTTATGTGTGTTTGAAAATTGTAAGCCACTTCAAATGCTTTTTGGAAGTTTTAATATGAATCATAACTGCAAATGACTAACCCTGACTGAAGCACAAACAGATGTCTGATTAATGTACTAATCAGCCTCCTTCAATATACATCAGTCCTAGAGGACAATAAAGTCCTCTGGTCATGATTTTCAATACGGAGCATTCATTCATATTTCAGATTGCTGGAAAATAATAGAAGATTAATGCATAATGTATGCACACACACTCTCCCACCTGTTGTAAAAGTCATATGAAATTCATTAATTACTTTCCCTAAATGCATCCAAACAGATGAACAAGATTTTGAAAACCACCTTGTTTTTCACTCTCAAGAAGAAATATTTACAAGGACTTAAAGTCTCCTGTATAAATAACTACCCAAATACAGAACAAATTGAGAGGATGCAGGTCAAACACAGCTGAGCTCCACTCAGCTCAAATTAGATGAGTCTTGACTACAAAGCTTTTTCCTAACATATGAGTTTCTGCAGGACGTGATAAGATTGACTGAGCACCATAGTAATCTCTTAAGCTGCTAATAAAAAACATGGTCCCATATTTTAAAACCCCCAGAAGTGGTTTTAGGGTAACAGAAGCACCTTAGCCACTGAAATAAGATTCTATTAGAAGTAAAATTACTTGCACAGCAAATCCTTTAACAGTTCAGCAACCAATAAATAGAAAATATTCTTAAAAGTCTACTGCTCTTCCTGATTATTCCATTGGCTCCTTCAACTGTAGTTAAACTACATAAAAATAATTAGTTGTCATAAAACTTTTGACTACATGGTATACTTCTTGTGAAAGAACACTGGTCTGAGCCAAGCATGATGAACTTGGACTGGCACGCAGTAGCTCCTTCTATCACTCTGGTGGGGGTTCCTTTTGAGCAGTTATGGCCTGGCCTAATGATGATAACACATTCAGTTCTCCTGAAGTCAGTCCAAGAAAGTGATGACCAGAGTTGAAGATCTACTACAACTACATAGATCTAACACTGGCACATTCACCCAACAAACTCAAAGAGCCCTTACTAACCTAGGCTGAACACATCTGCAAATATTAATGTAATACTGAAGTGCATATAGTCAGGTAAGTGTTATATATAACCACCTTTTCTATTTATATATTGTACTAACTCCCCTAAAGGTTAGTCTTCTGAAAGCATAATTAAAAAGCATATTCCTCACTGCTTTTTACTGTTAAATACAGGCTTTTCTATGGAAGTAAATAGAATATTAGAATAATGTAGTTTTCCTAATGTCTAAATTAGGCATTGAATTTCTAAATAGAAGAAAAGGGCCTCAGCCAGAGCCACATGTTAGATATATTCATACTGCTCTAAGAAAACTAAATAAATAAATTAGCTTGAATACATTAAGAGTGCACATTCAGAACAGAATTGTAGTTTTTGGTCAGCAACATGTAAACCAAAGGCAAAAGTCTGTCAAGATTAAGGCAAGTATATGTGTGTGTGTGTGTGTGTGTGTGTGTGTGTGTGTGTGTGTATTTGTTTTTTCCTCAAGTTCATTTAGTATTTACTTTGATGGTATTTAAAGTGCATTGCCCAGCTACAAGTTTTCTAATTAAAAAAAATAGATTTCATAGAAAGTCTCTCTTGCTTTAGAGTCATCCTCATACCAGTTAATGGTATTTTCTCTTTGGCTTCCCACACTTCACTATGAGAGATTACCACCACCATCATATGACTTAGGACACAAAGCACGATGTCTGTCAGGGTGACAGCCGTTGTAAGGAATCGCTTTCTCCTGCTGCTGGAGTCAATTTAAGTGTTGTCAGTTTCCGAGGAGAAAGCTCAGGGCTTTGGTGAAGATTGTCATCCATCTTTTCTGTCGCATTGGGCTCCTCATTTACAAGTAGTGTGAGCTTCTGCAGATCTGCATCTACTGTTTGTTGCCTGGCAGGAGCGATGCCTGCGGTCTGAGGCAGGCGGTTTCCCGGTAGTGGAGTCATGGCAGTGTGCCTCACCCACGTCTGTCTGCTGCCGACTTGCCCTCACATGGGAACATGCTCCGAGACTAAGGCTAAAATAACTGTTGAGGACGTCATCATAAAATCGACACAGGTTGGAGAGCTGTTTCACCTGTTCCTGTAGCTGAACCATAGGGAAGTGCACTTTTTAAAGAGGTGCAAGTGAACCAAACACATAGACATGCAACATAGAAGGTGTATCTCCAAAAAAAAACCAAAAACAACAACAAAAAAAAACAAACCCGAAACTGAAATGATCCCAGTCTGTTTGACAGAGGATTTGGGCGTCCTTGGCATCTCTGGATACCTGTGCTTCCGCTCCTCAGAGGGAGTAAAGGGGAGGCTCCGCTCTGGTCAGGAGGATCCTAGTCAGTGCTCACTTAGACATTTGTCTAGGAAGGATCAAACTCAAGGGAAAGGGGATTTGTGAAGCGAACAATGGCTTTGTCACAGTCAGGTGATTGTCACTCTCCACCCAAAATGTGTGAAGCACTGTAGGAAGACACCTCTCTTCAAGGAGAACAGTGTAAGCCTGTGTATCTGCCCCTTGCCTCACTGAGAGTTCATAATCAGCATTATATTTCTGTTTTCTTAAAAAGTTTAGTATTTTTGCTCGTTGAGAAACAATGTTGTCTTCAGTTGTCAAAATTAGTGCATCTTCTCTTGAACCTCTCCATGTGTTCCCTATGACATTGCCTTTCAATATTAACGCCTGGAGTATTATCAGCGAGAAAATTTGGCATAAGCCATTGTTACCAAGGACTCACTGTGTATTGATGGGAAAGTCAACAGCTTTCTTACTAGCCCAGATTTTTAAGGTTTAAAGGCATTAGGATATTATTTTAATAACATGCTCCCAAAGCCAGATGTTATAGTTGAAAGGGCAATATTATAGAGCTTAAATAAAACCAAGGCTCAAGTCTGATCTTTGCAGCCATCCTTCTGGACTATACTCCTGCCCCACCCCCACTCCCTCACTCCCACCACGGAGGGACCAAAGAGAATTGTGCTTTGCAGTTGCAGGCTTTTGACCTGCCAGTGAAGGTCCTGATGGTAATGACATCAATGCCACATTTATCATTTACTATTATCTGCCAGACCCTGAACTAGATGTTTTGTACTATGTAATCTTTAGCATAACCACTACACAGATGAGAATACTGAGAATAGGAGAAGTTGATAATTTTCTCCATGTTCCACAACAGGCAGAGCCAGAATTGGGACCCAGGTCTGTCTGATTTCAGTGCCCATGCTTTTAGCTGGGACCTCATTCAGTGCTTTACACACAAACACACACACACACCTGTTACTCTCCCAGGAGGCCTCACTCCTGTACTGAAGTCTGTGCTATGAATAACTACGATATTTCTTATTATGCTTAACCTTATTGTGTTTTTTTCTTATGGAAATAATGTAACGTTATCAGAAAATCAAAGGAAGGGATAAATGAAAGACTGGAATGACAGTCACCAGAATTTGAAAATTTCGGTGACATAGTCTGAATATGGCCTAGTCTGAATATGTTTATCTTCATTGACTTCATCTCAGTTTCATCATTCGATCTGCTTGTACGATCAACCACTCAGTTTTTTCATTTTTATGTTTA
>VMDR010020254.1:0-17698 GCA_007922815.1 Macrotus californicus
CTCTCAATTCAAAATGATTTGAGGTGAGGGGATCGAGGGAACAGATTTTTGGAGCGCTGGCTAGAGAGACTATATTTTTAGGGTTATTTGGCAAACGTCATGAAGTTCCAATCTCAGAGGGTGTCCTAGAAAGGAGAACACAGGCTCATGTGACAACGAGAGTGGCAGGTGAGAAAATGAGGTTTCAGTTCTTCTACCAAGTGACTCGACTGTAGACCATATTGGTGTGAACAATCCACAAATACTGCAGAAAATGGGAAATGAGATAGACTTTTCTGAAATCTTTGTTTCCTCTCAAAAGTGAGTTTTACCTTCACTGGGCCCTCACCACACTTGGTTTATATTTCCACTATATCTTCTCAAATAACTACTTACTGACCTGTGCTCTGCTACCTGTCAGAAGGTAAGTCCCTTAAGGGTAAAGATATTCATTAAAAAGTAGATTTAATTGACTACTTTTCTTTGAGGTAAAAATAAACACAAGAGAGATTTTTATTTATAGTTATATGATTAGTGACTTTTGTTTCATTCAACTTCAAGAAAAGTTTAGAAGAAAAGATAAAATAGTTTTATAGGAGAAGGAAATAGCTCTTTTCATGGAGCCAGGAAGAAGCATAACATTTAATCATAGATTGGAGATCTCTTTTGAATGTTCAGGGTAGAGACCAGGGTTAGAGGAGCCTCGGGGAGGGGAGAGGGTAGTATCGTAATTTCATGAAAGCCCTTTCCTGCTTTCAGTGGCTAGGTCAGAATCATTTTAGTAATGGAACTAGAATCAATGTAACTTTATCAAGGATGTAAAATATTACATTAGTCTTAATTATAGTACTAATCACTACCTGTGAGATAGAAAACATATCAAGGGAGAGTTGATTGCTTTCTGGGCTAACTGACCACAGTCCTATACCTTTAAGATTCTAAGCTGACACCATTTGAAGTTGGTTTTTATTTTTATTTTTTTTAGAGAATGAGGGGAAGGGAGGAAGAAAGAGAGGGAGAGAAACATCAATGTGAGAGAGAAACATTGATTGGTTGCCTTTTGTATGCACCCCAATTGGCATGTGCCCTAACCAGTAATTGAACCCACAAACTTTTGGTTTGCAAGATGACAGCTGACCAATTGAACCACTCCAGCCAGGTCTAAAGTTGGTTTTTAGATACGAGTTTTTATTTGCAGCTAATTCGGTGAGACTACTACTTTTGACTGCATTTTGGAATTTTGTGGTGCTTATGTTGTTAGTTTTTCCCGAAGTGATACAACAGAACAGAAATCCTGAAGAGAAGGAAAAGACAGAGAGAGGCAGGGAGGAAGGAAGAGAAGGAAGCAAAAGGAGACGGAAAGGAAAGAGAGAGGGAAGGGGAGATAGAGGTAGAGATAATCTTTTAGGGGGAAACGTGAAGGCTAATTAATGTGCAGGAAAAAACACAATGGAAAAATTACGAGTATGCAGAGAAACATTACTTTTTATTCAAAAGAAAGAAAATAACAGTTACATTTTAAACCTACAAGTAAGCTGCAGCTCAAAAGTAATAGTATAATAGATATTTATCAAAAGAAGTAAAGCTGGTCATGATTTAGTAGAAGTCACTGAGATAATGGCTATATGAACAGTAGCTTAGTACCCTTTTTGAAAACAATCTAGCTGACTTTCCTGTATAAGTTACTCTGTGGGGGTAAGGGATTTTTAAAAATGTGTGTGATAATATTTATGAGAAGTTTTAAAAATCTGGAGCTAATTATAAAAGCTTACTGGTGACACCCCCCCTGGCCTAGCGATAGAGTCATAGTGACCTCTGCTTAAGGATAAAAAGCCATTCTGAAATGAAGGTTCTGTATATATTTACCATTAATAAATTAGTTATTATGATTTTTAGTATAATTGGAGTATAAAAGAGTTTGTTGCCTGTTCTGGTGATGCTAATAGCATTGTTGGCAAAGAAAATGTGCTTTTATCATAAACTAGAGAATCTGAGTTAGGCATTGGAATTAATTATAATTACAATACTTAGTTAAAATATTAAGTTAGAACCATTCCTTTAACTTCCAATCCAAATTTATTTTGTTAGCTAATTAATAAATTATGAAAGGGCTTTGTGAGTTTGCTGATTGAATAGTTACAAGGTTGAAAGTTATACTTTCCATATCTGCAAGTGAAATTGCTTCAACACAAGGAGGTATCATTAGTAATGACTTTTGTGGATATTCCATTGAATAATAGTATCGGGGAACTTTGTTCCCCAGCCATTAGTGCTGCTTAACCTCTCTTACTTTCTCACTGTCATCCTCTGCTACAAATGATGGCAACTAAGTTGTGTGAGTTATTCTCCTAAGACAAAAGGGGTAGTGTGTGTGTGTGTGTGTGAGAGAGAGAGACAGAGACAGAGACAGAGACAGAGACAGAAACAGAGAGAGATAACACAGACAGGTTTGGCCTAAAGCAAAACTGGGTAGTATAAAGTTGCTCTTTTTTTTTTGGTTCTGGTTTCTTCTTTGTGAATCTTGCCCTATCTCCAGCCATTACCTCTCAATCTCCCACTCAAGAAAGGCTTTCATACAGTATTAAATGTTGCCAATTTTCATGTACCTGTTGATGTAGGAGCCAATCTTAGTGATCCCTTGGACTCATCCGTGTGCATAGTGGAGATGGCAATATTTTCGTATCTTTCCCGAGGTGTAAAGCAACAGCAGTGGTGAATGTGTACCACCAGATCTTTCTGAAAATTTTTGTTGAGAAAACCATAAAAGAGAGGGTTTATACATGTAGAAACCATAGCAATCAAGTGGCAAACTACAAATACCACGTCATGCTGACAGCTCATCAACACTTCATGATACCAGTCAAAGATGACATTGAAGATGTTCAAGGGTAACCAACAGGCCCCAAAGGTCACTACAATGGAGATCAATATTGTATTGATCCTCTTGTTCTCACTGAGCCGGCTCTCATTTTCTCTCTTCCTGTCCACCTTTCCATTTCTCCTACGGAGGCAGATGACAATCTTCAGGTAGCAGATGAGGATGAAGCTCAGAGGGACACAGTACTGGAGCATAAACAGGGAGGTGGTGAAGATGAGTTGGTTCATTTTGGAGGGCCAGCTCTCTACACAGGCTACCCGGTGGGTGTAGAGGTCCGTGGGGAGAGAGAGGTTGTGGAAGGGCTCCTCGGTGAGGTGGTAGGACAGGAAGAAGGGAATAGACAACAGAAGGGAAAATAGCCAAATCAATGTGATACCCCAGTAGGCATGAGATACATTGGGCTTCCAGCCACAGGGGTTCACAATCAGCTGATATCTTTCAACAGCAATTAACACGAGTGAGAATATGGACACAGAAATGGAGACACTCTGCACATAGGAGGTGAGTTTGCACATGGTATCCCCAAATATCCAGTGGTCCATCAGAGTGTAGATGACAGTAAAAGGGATGCACATGACACATACCAAGATGTCAGAGAGAGAGAGATTGGCAATCAGTATGTTGGTGACATTCTGAGCCTCTCTGTGCTTCTTAAAGATGACAGTGATGAGAGAGAGGTTCCCGAAAAGGCCCACGATGAAGACCACAGTATAGGCTGTGAGTACCAGGAACAGGGCTAGGGAAGAAGGTTGACAGGACTCAAAGTAGAAGTACGCAGAGTTGTTGCTGTCTGTGCTGGTTTTATTAGCTGCCGGGTGGTTTAAGGGAAGTTCCATTTTGTCAGGGTTATGAGAAAGCTTTTCTAAGCTAACTTGTGTGGGTGAATATTTTAACCACCAGTTTTTGGGAGGTACTTTGCTTTCAGGCTTCCCAGGAGTAATTTGTAAGATTTAATCTTCTTTGATCTTTGTGCTTGATAGAAATTCATGAATAACTTGAATATGCCCTTGAAATTCTAAAAAAAAAAACACATAAAGCAGAATATTAATGTAAGTTCTTAACAACCTAGACAATTCTATAGGTGGAACAGTGTCCCTGAGAGGACATAGAGAGATGTCCAGAGGGCCTGTCTATATCCTGGCCCTCTCATCTCAGAGGGCTTTTTTTTTGTCCCACCAGCATAGTCTTTAAAGCTGATGAGTAAGGAAATGTGACAGCATTCTGTTAACTGTATAAAGCAGCCCAAATATACATTTCCATCCCTGTCCCCTTCTGTCTTGTGTGGGTGTGCTGTGGAGGCCAGAATTAGTTTGTCTGGAGTTGAGTTCCATTTGGAACATCACAGTTTGGTGTCTGTATGACTTTGGCATAAATCAGTTAGCCTTTCTGCTTGGTTTTCTTGTCTGCAGAATGGGGATCAAAATATCTGTTTGCGCTGTTGTAAGGATTAAATGAGATCATGGAACTACATTTGTCTCACAGGCCCAACACAGAGCACATAGTAGGTGTTCAGTGTATGTGTGCTGAATAAAATCTGTTAGCTCCCCTGCCCGGAGCCAGTCTATAGCCTTTAGTCTGAGATGGGGGCTAGACTCCCCGATCATGCCTGGTGTGGAGTATCAATGACTCCTCTTCTGGCTACTTTTTCCACTCTTTGAGTTGAAGCCATACTCTGCACAAGCAGTTTCTAGGTACACTGCTCAGATTCTGGAGATAAAGGCAAAGAGGAAGCCAGTGCCTAGGGAGCTATTACTCGGAATTAACTTTATTTAGAAAGCATTCTCCAATTCTCCCTCTCTCTTTGAGTCCCTTCTTCTGACTTCCAGAGGAAAGGGGGCCCTGATCCTGTGGCTCAGCATGGCTTAGGGTGGTTGTATTCAGTGGAATTATTCATACCAGGATATACAACAGGCATGGTAATCCCCCTACCAATCTAAGTGCTGAGATTTCTGGCCCAAAAAAGACATATTGAAAGAGGGCAAAGGAAAAAATTACCCCTTAACTTGCTTTATTCTCTAGGAATTTGAGGAAAACATAATAACATTGATAAAGGAAGCTGAGCAATAGGAATGAAAGAGAACGAACTTTTATTTGCTGTTTGAAATTACCTTGGCTTGCTCTTACATTCTCTCTGAGTTCAAAAGCTTAGCAGATTCTCATTGGAAAGAAATCACTTTAAGAATACCTGTTATGGCTGTCCATGGTTTTCACAATAGAGACCACAATGAGGAACTCCATAAAAATACCAGAGATGAATAGAAACTGTTGATAAAGACAGTATGTCTTATAAGAAAGACCCAAGGAACTGATCTATGACTTAGATGTGATACAGTGATAAGTAGAAATAGCAAAATTAAAAAACAGTGGTTTTTGAAATGAGGGTTTAGGGCTTGGATGATTCAGGGGTTCAACAGACCTGGAGTCTATAGGCATTGGTACAAGGGGAATGTTGAGACAGATTTAAGCTCTTTATGACAGTCAGTGGACTAGAAATATAAATGAGAAGTAGAAAGATTTGGCTGTTTACTAGAGACCTTCTACCAAGCAAGCTTCATTTGGAGGAAGGAAGGAATGAAAAGGAGGCGATGACTACATACACTGGTTGGTGGGCTAGAATGAGCACTAGACTTCCCGACAGCCCAGCTGCTAACTAGCTTGTTTGATTTGGGGCAAGTTAGTCCCCTTCTCCGGGCCTCAGATTCTTCATCTTTCAAATGAAATTTTTAAAATGGCCTTCCTATTTTACACCTTGGTATAAGGGCCAGTGAAATAATACATTTAAAACATCTGATAAACTATCGAATAATGTGCAGATTCAGGTGCTTATTAGTGTTACTGTCCTTGTTGAGGTCTCCAGAGAGCTATGAGTGCTTTTATATCTGCTGTACTATTTATTTCTCAAACATCAGGGTTGCTGGAAAGAGGTGGGATTGTTTTTTATCCATTTCATAGATAGAAACCAAAGTACAGAAAGGTCCAAGAGCTTAGCTAAAGCCCAACAAAAGCAACAAAGTCTTGTGCTTTTTTTTTCTTCCCAGCCCTACCACTGTCTACAAGAGAGAAATGCTTCCTATGAATCCCGCCAACATAGGTTTGAACAACAGTTTTCTCTCTACAGATGTGGAAATTCATACAATTTTGCAGAGTTCCTAGTGGAGTGGTAATAGAGACGGGAATAAACATGGGGAACCTCCGTGTTGCTCATTCTTGTTAATCTGGGTGTTCTGGACTGAGTGAACGGGAGTCCCTCACAGCAGGTCTGCAACTTCATAGACACCCCTTTGCTGTCTTGTGTTGATTAGTAGCAAAGTACAAATTGTCTCCCCACTCTGTAGATTCCTATCCAGGCTCAAAGCTCAGGAAAGTCAGAAGGTCTGGTGGGCCTCATCTGGGAGGGAGCCGAAGGGGGGTGCTGGAGGCACATCGTTCGGTGCCCTCTACACGGTACAGAGAAGCTTCACAGGAAGACCCCCATGTGGGGTTTGAAATGGCAATGTGGGATTTACACTTTACATAAAAGGTAACTATTAAGTTAGAATATTAAATACTGCCTATCTTGGAAGCAAAATAATGCTAAGCCTTGATTCATAAAAAAAATTCTTGGGATACATTTCTATTCTAGGAAAATTCATGTTTGGCTTGTTTGATTGGAAATGACTAGGAATGTGAGATCTCACATTACCAAGTGATATTTTGCCCCAAAATAAGTTTAGCATATGGTAGAAGTTGGTAGTCTTCAACCTTCAACTTCACTGTGTCTGCCTCATGAGGCAGGTGCCTTGAGCTGGGTCTATTTATGTTTTTAATGTAAAAGTACAATATTACATTACACATTTTGGCAGTTTTGTGTTTAAAAGATTCAAGATGAACAAAATATGAGAATTACTCTGCCAAAGTCTCTATATGCATATTTATTTTTGTATCTGAATGTCTTTTTGTTAGTGTGTGTCTTTTTCTCTGTCTCTGTCCAAGAACTCTTTTTTGTAGGGGTGGGTGGGGTTAGGAGTAGAGTTCATGTGTGTCTGTCCTTTGGTTTCTCTGTGTTTTTCTTTACCTTTCTTTGTCTTGCTCTCTACGTAGCTGTCTCATTCTCTTCTGTTTCCCTCTTTCCTTTAATGGTCCATAACCCAGAAAAAAGTAGAGCATATTTTAGATTAGCTATTATATTTCATTTGGTGCTATGGTTTTTTGACCTGGAAGAGACTCTACAGGTATTTTAATATACTGCTTTCATTTGACAGGTATGGCTTTGCAGTTAATTACTGGCAGAACAGGACCAGAGCCCAAGTCTCCTGGCTTTCAGAGTTCCATGATCTCTCTACTATTTTTGCTGCCTCCTGTTTTATATTTCTTGAAGAAATTTCTATGTTTCTTGCTCTTAATATTAAGAGCAGGTGAGTAGAACATTTTCTAATTTTTTGTTATTAAAAAGTTCTTTATGTGACTTCAAGGGAGTCTGTGGCTTTGTGCAAGTGAAATTTGCACACCCCGCTCTCCAAGTATGTATGTGAGGGTCCCAGAGTTGGGCAGGACCACACTGCAAGCATCCCCTCAATAGAACTCTCTCTCCTTTTCTTCACACCTCTAGGAACACTGATTCTTTGGCTATGTTGATACAAATAACATCTCACACTTGTTTAGAGCTTAATGATTTTTAAAGTACTAACCTATTCATGTATACACTTAAGAATTTAAGTGCGGACAAGGTGAGCCGTCCTACTTGATCTCTACAGCAGTCCTGTACTTTGGGTAGGAATGATACTTTCATTTTGTCTAGGTGCAGAACTAAGTCACTGGCAACTAAGACCCAGTGTCTTTCTCATAGTTATATAGTTAGCAGAGTCAGGAATAAGACTTCTACTTTCTAAACATATGCCAAGTAATATTTCTGGTTTATTTGATCATTGCATTAAAAAAATCAAATTAATCTTTTGTCTTCCATGAAAACAAATAGAACTAGAATCTCTGTGAAGATTCTTCTTAGAACTTTCCCTAAGAACAAAGTACTAATTAAGTAACCATAAGAAGCTTCGAGAAACAAATGGCTACTCTCTCACAGCCTGACGAAAAAGTGCTGTGCTTGCTTCAGCAGCACAAGCCCTAAAGCTGGAATGGCACGGACATTAGCATGGCCCCCTGCAAGGCTGACCTGCAAATGCGTGAAGTGTTCTGTATTTTTAAAGACAAAAAAAAAGGGATTGGCCTGGTTATTCTACATCATGCAAACTCCTTATCCTGTTCAACTCTCCACCCATTCCAGAAAATACAGTTTTATGTCTGTCTGTTGCAGAAGTGTGTGCTGCACACCTAAGATTTAGGGATGACATTTGACTCATCTGTTCTTTTATTACATACACTTTGATGTTCTCTGCTGGAGATGGTTTATCTGCTTTTTCCTTCAATTTGACAATTGTTTGAGTCCATATAAAGTGTTAGAGAAAAATGTACATATTTCATCTCCCGAAGTCTAATAGTTACTTTGAAAATCAAGCCAACACAGATTTTCTGCATTGGCTTTCATTTTCTGTGAAGGTTAATGACTGAGCTTGTTATTATAGGGATGTTGAGGATTTTAATTCTTTAAAATAACAATACATTAAATGTGTCAAGAAAAGAGAACTAAACTTTGCCAATGAAAATAAGCATACTGGGTGTTTAAGTTTACTTACGAGCAGATAAACAGAAAGTAATTAAAACCCCATTGTGCTAATACCAGCATTCAGTGATTTCTTTTGATAATTTTCTTACAATGGTTCATTTTAAAGCTAAGGAGTTGTTTTTTAGATCACATAAGCAAGAAGATAGTATGATTAGGCCTGAAAGCACGGCAGTTATTGGTATGATTAAGCCTGAAAATACGACAGTTCTAATTTTTAATAATCTTCACATATTTTAAAATGGGATTATTTTAACATGAAATAAACATTTGAAAAATACATTAGCAAGATTTTCTTTAGCATTGTAGAGGTTTGTTTCCAAGTTCTTACCTGTTGGAAATTTTTAGCTTTCTTGCTATTCTTTTCATTTTGTACATGTTTTCTTTCTTCATTTCCGTGATTATTTTTCTAAGCTTATTTCTCTGTCAAAAGGTGACGTGTTTGCTGCCTCTCCAAATCACAACATCCTCCTCTTCCTTCTTGGCTTATCTGTCTCCCAAACAATCTACAGCTTCACTTCAGAGCTGCTCCCTGGAGTTGAAATCATCACACAGAGCTCTGGAATCCAGTAGGATCTGAGGCCACTGAAGAGCCAGAGGGGAGGAGTTAGAATTTCAGCCCAGTGATATTAGATGGAACTGCTTAAAAGATGTGTTCAGAATGTCACTTTCAGTCATCTTGTAGAGATGATAATAGAGCATTTTGAAAATCTGACATTTTCTGGCATGTATATGTATATTTGTACTTTTAAAAAAATCAGCTTTGCCAAAATCAGACATTTGAATTAATTACTCCTGGAAAATTATTAGTAAATGTTAGTGATTGCTCTTAGAGAATTTACTATATGTTAAGGGACAGGGTTTATTTCTGATTTTGCTATAATGTATGAGAGTAATAAAATGATTTTAAAATTAAAATTAATCTTAAATTCCCCAGGAAAGTATGGATTATTATATAGGATTTTCATCAACCACTTCAAAATTGACACAGCTGAACTATTTAAATAAAAGCGGGAGCTGAAAAGCCCTCTTCTGTATTTAAAAAATTATTATAAGAAGGGGGCTATTCCTCATTGTTTCAGAAGACTGAAAAAAAAAGCAAAATTTAGATTAAATACAGGGTGGGGCAAAAGTAGGTTTACAGCATGGAAGATAATATAACTAATAAATAATAATACAAAAATCATGTTTTTCTGGTTCTCACAACTGTAAGCCTACTTTCGCCACACACTGTAGAAGGAATATTTCCTTCGAGTGAGAGTGAAGTCTTTGGGAAACAAGGCTGTGGAATATCAAATGTGGCTGAAGATGTTTTTGGCATCACTTACTGGACAGGCTAGCAACACTTAGAAATATTTCCTAACCCCTGGATTCAGTGATGGAGGCCCAGATTTTAGAACTCAGCCACGCAAATCAATTCTGTTTGCCCACCCCATACACCAAAGTAACTAATAAAAACTCAGTGTTCCTCCGCAGCCAACAACATTGAAACTGTGCGTCTGTGTTTTGCCGACCCTTGCTAGGCAGAGTGGAGGAGTGTCAGAGAAGAAGGGGGCACGCACCACAGGAATGGCAGCCAGCCTTCTCGACAGCAGCCTGGAGAGCACATTTGGTGAAGATAGTTCAGGACCCACACCTCTCCATGACCCAGCCACCTTTTAGTGGTGTCCCCACTACTTACTTGTTTGTTCCTGACATATAGAGAGTAGCAAACTTTGGGAGGCTGCAGGGCTTATTGAAAAACAAATTATTTCATACGTAAAATACTGACAAATACTAACAGAGGCCACAGGGTTGGTGGGTCCTAAGGGATCATCTTAGTCGTATGTGATATTGGTGAAGATTTTGAGAAGCAGTTGAAGTCAGAGATAGCTGCCTCTGAACCCAGATTCTCCCTAGTACCTAGCTGAGTCACCTTAAGTTTCTCTCTGAGTTTTTGATTATCTTTTTATAAGGTGAATATTGCCATCTCTCTGGCAGGATTATTTTGAAGGTTGATGATAGCACATAGTTGATATTCAGTAAGTGATAGTTATTATTCTTGATTTTTTTTTAGAATTTTCCTTAGTACAAGTCTATAATCCAGGTTAAGCAGAGTTCATTGTTTTCTATTCCTGCATTCCTTTCCAAAGAAAGTCTAGAATGAGTATGAGAAATTG
Source organism: Macrotus californicus (assembly GCA_007922815.1). Classification (NCBI taxonomy): domain Eukaryota; kingdom Metazoa; phylum Chordata; class Mammalia; order Chiroptera; family Phyllostomidae; genus Macrotus; species Macrotus californicus. The sequence continues at coordinate 10,673 of VMDR010020254.1, forward strand.
AGAAATGGTGAAATCAGAGTTGTTATTTTAATTTTTAAAATTTTCTCCCAAGGATATGCTCATTGATTTTAGAGAGAGAGAAAGGGAAAGAGAGAGAGAAACACCAATGTGAGAGGAAAAAAAATTGATCAGCTGCCCTCCATGTGGGCCCTGACCAGGGATTGAACCTGCAACTCAAGTATGTGCCCTAATCAAGAATCGAACCTGCGACCTTTTGGTGTGCAGGACAATGGTACTACCAACTGAGCCGCCCAACCAGGGCCGTTTTTAAATTTTTGATAGGATGTTTGGTGTAGCCCTGTGCTGTACTTACTGGTAATAAAATTTAGCAAACATTAGGGTTTTGTTTGCCTCAGTTAAAAATTCATTCTTTTAATTGCAAAAGTTAGTTTATAGACTAATAGCCTTGGACAGCAGGCAGTGTAGCCGATAAAATATCCAAAGAAAGGACTAAGCCTCTGATTACTCCCATCTCATTATGTTATGTGTTACTTTTAGTTACACAGTGTGGGGCAAAAGTAGGTTTACAGTTGTGAGTATTCAAAACACAGAATTTATTCTTATATTGTTTATTAATTATTGCATTATTTTCCATATGAACAACTGTAAACCTACTTTTGCCCTACCCTGTATATATTCTTAAGTTATAAACCACATTTTGTCTTTAAATTGATAATGCCTTCATAAGTGTAAACTGAAACATTAAGGTGATTCTCAGAGTTCATACTTTTTTTTTTGCCATTTTTTAAAATATATTTTATTGATTATGCTATTACAGTTGTCCCATTTCCCCCCTCCCCTTTATTTCCCTCCACCCTGCATACCCCTTCCCACCCACATTCCCCCTCTTTAGTTCATGACCATGGGTCATATATATGAGTTCTTTGGCTTCTACATTTCCTATACTATTCTTAACCTCCCCCTGTCTATCTTCTACCTACCATTTATGTTTCTTATTCCCTGTACGTTTTCCCCCTCTCTCCCCACTCACTCCCCTGATGATAACTCTCCATGTGATCTCCATTTCTGTGATTCTGTTCCTGTTCTAGTTGTTTGCTTAGTTTGTATTTGTTTTTGTTTTAGGTTCAGTTGTTAATAACTGTGAGTTTGTTGTCATTTTACTATTCATATTTTTTATCTTCTTTTTCTTAGATAAGTCCCTTTAACATTTCATGTAATAAGGGCGTGGTGATGAACTCCTTGAACTTGACCTTATCTGGGAAGCACTTTGTCTGCCCTTCCATTCTAAATGATAGCTTTGCTGGCTAGAGTAACCTTGGATGTAGGTCCTTGGCTTTCATGACTTGGAATACTTCTTGCCAGCCCCTTCTTGCCTGTAAGGTTTCTTTTTAGAAATCAGCTGACAGTCTGATGGGAACTCCTTTGTAGGTAACGGTCTCCTTTTCTCTTGCTGCTTTTAAGATTCTCTCTTTCTTTCATCTTGGGTAATGTAATTATGATATGCCTTGGTGTGTTCCTTCTTGGGTCCAACTTCTTTGGGACTCTCTGAGCTTCCTGGACTCCCTGGAAGTCTATTTCCTTTGCCAAATTAGGGAAGTTCTCCTTCATTATTTGTTCAAATAAGTTTTCAATTTCTTGGTCTTTCTCTTCTCCTTCTGGCACCCTTATGATTCGGATGTTGGAACATTTAAAGACATCCTGGAGGTTCCTAAGCCTCTCCTTGTTTTTTTGAATTCTTGTTTCTTCATTGTGTTCTGGTTGAATGTTTCTTTCTTCCTTCTGGTCCACACCATTGATTTGAGTCCCGGTTTTCTTCTCATCACTGTTGGTTCCCTGCACATTTTCCTTTATTTCACTCAGCATAGCCTTCATTTGTTCATCTAATTTGTGATCAAATTCAACCAATTCTGTGAGCATCCTGATTACCAGTATTTTGAACTATGCATCTGATAGGTTGGCTATCTCTTCGTCACTTAGTTGTATTTTTTCTGGAGCTTTGATCTGTTCTTTCATTTTGGCCATTTTTGTTGTATTGGTGCACCTGTTACATAGTAAGGGGCAGAGTCTTAGGTGTTTACCAGGGTGGGGCAGCCACATCGCTGCGTAGTGATGCTGTTTGTGGGGGAGGGGTCCGAGAGGGGACAATGCCACTTGCTCCACTCTCTGCCAGTTTTCAGTGACTTCCCCCGTGCTACCCACAGTCAAATTGGGCCCTTCTGGTGCTGATTCCCAGGTGGGTGGGCTTGTGTACGTTCTAGGACCCTGTGAGTCTCTCCAATGAGCTTTCCTGTGAGTCCGGGAGTTTCTCCCGCTGCCGCCGCCTCAACCCCCACAGAAGTTTTCAGTCAGAGGCTTTGAGGCTTTATTTCCCTGCGCTGGAACTCTGGGTTGTGTGGTCTATCTTGCTCCCCAGTTGTTCCTCCCGGTTTATCTGCACATGGGTGTGGGACGGCCCAGTCCACCAGCCGTGCCTTGCCCGCCCTGGTCAGCCAGCTGCCGCCTCACTGTGAGTCCTCTCTGCCTGGCTGCCCATCTCCACCCCTTCTACCGGTCTGGATGAATGTTTCTTCTTTAACTTCTTGGTTGTCAGACTTCCATACAGTTCGATTTTCTGTCAGTTCTGGTTGTTTTTATTTTAAAATTGTTGTTGTGCTTCTTTTGGTTATGCAAGGAGGCACAGTATGTCTACCTATGACTCCATCTTGGCCGGAAGTCGCTTTCTCTGAGTCCATACTTTTAACAATTTAGGGAAGATCAAGATTGAGGAGCATCTTGAAAAATATAAGTAGTATTTAAACTTAAAGTCTCAGTCATCTGTGTTACAATTGATCGATTATATCAGAAGCTTGATAAAGAAAGCTTCCTGCTTTTTTCTCACCCTGCTACAGCTGTCTTTACCTCAGTCAAGGACTCTACTTTGTTAACACCTCTCTCCTTACATGCATTTAAAAAGAGAGACAAAGCTCTTATGATTAACCTGTTTGATATATTTTTTCCCTTAGATTTTAGTAGATCCTAGGTGATCTATTTACTTAATAAACTTAGAGTGTCACCTTAACACCTTAGAGTGCCCCTACCTTGGATCTTGTACTTAGAGGACCCGTATATCACAAATATTTTTAAAAAATTTGTCATTTGGGATCCAGTACTTAGCACTGGCAGACTCCAATTTGTAATCCAAATATTTACTGTAATAACTAACTCATTCAGGCTGCAGATACCCTTCTCTCCATCACTTTTCTTATCCCCTTAAAAGAAAACGTGATTATGTCTGAATGTCATGAAGGTTATGGATACTGCTTTGGTGTATAGGGGGAATTTGAGAGGGGCAGAAGTTCTTAGGTGAGAGAAAAAAATTAGCATAAATGCAATAGAGTTTTTCATAATGAATTATCATTTTTCAGTACTGCAATCTATTTTCTTGTTTCTCTTTGTATTTTAATTTGTTGTTCTACTTAGAAAGTAAGGTGTTGCTTGTAATAGTGGTCCACAGCAGCTAAGGAATATTTTACAATATTGAACAATTCATATTTTTTAAAAAAGATTTTATTTACTTTTAAGGAGAGGGAGAGAAACATCGATGTGTGAGAGACATCTATCAGTTGCTTCTCACAGGCCTCCAACTGGGGACTTGGCCCATAACCCAGGCATGTGCCCTGGCTGGAAATTGAACCATTGACCTTTCGGTTTGCAGGCCAGCTCTCAATCCTCAATCCACTAAGCCACACTAGCCAGGTCTGAACAATTCATGTTACTCTTAAACTTTATATATGAAGGTCCAGACAACATATGTGATGTCAGTTGTTGACATGGGCAATGGATAAGCCTTGAACCCTAGAATTGTGCATAGTTCTAGTTTTGCAAAAATATACATTAATATTTAATTGCTTTTCAAAAAAAATTGCATGACTGGCCAAGATGGAGGCATAGGTAGACACACTGTGCCTCCTCACACAACCAAAAGAAGGACAACAACAAATTTAAAAACAAAAAAGGAACAGAACTGCCAGAAAATTGAACTGCATGGAAGTCTGACAACCAAGGAGTTAAAGAAGACACATTCATTCAGACTAGTAGGAGTGGTGGAGATAGGCAGCAGAGTAGAGAGGATGTGTGGCAAGGCAGTGGCTGGGGGACCAGGCAGGAGAAGTGGTGACTGGTGGTCCCACATTTGTGTGCAGATAAATTGGGAGGAACAACTGGGGAGCGAGAGAGACTGCGTGATCCAGGGTTCCAGCATGGGAAAAGAAAGTTTCAAAACCTCTGACTATAAAAACCTGTGGGGGTTGCAGCAGCGGGAGAAACTCCCAGTCTCATAGGAGAGTTCATTGGAGGGTCCTATAGGGTCCTAGAACGTACACACACCCACCCACTTGGGAATCAGCATGAGAAGGGCTCAATTTACTTGTGGATAGTGGGAAAAGTGACTGAAAGCCAGCCCAGAGCTGAACAAACAGCATTGTTTCCTCTCAGACCCCTCCCCCACATATAGCACTACAATGCAGCAACCTGGGTTGCCCCGCCCTGGTGAATATCTAAGGATCTTCCCCTGACAATGTAACAGGTGCCCCGAGGCAGAGAAATATGACCCAAATAAAAGGACAGATCAAAACTCCAGAAAAAACCCTGGCTGGTGTGGCTTAGTGGATTGAGCACCAACCTGCGAACCAAAGGGTTGCTGGGTTGATTCCCAATCAGGCCACATGCCTGGTTGCAGGCCAAGTCCCCAGAAGGGGGTGCATGAGAGGCATCCACACATTGATGTTTCTCTCCCTGTCTTTCTCCTTCCCTCCTCCTCCCTCTAAAAATAAATAAACAAAATCTTAAAAAAAAGAAACTCCAGAAAAAGAGCTAAGCGACGAGGAGATAGCCAACCTATCAGATGCACAGTTCAAAACACTGGTAATCAGGATACTCACAGAAATGGTTGAATATGGTCACAAAATAGAGGAAAAAGTGAAGGCTACGCTAAGTGAAGTAAAGAAAAACGCACAGGGAACCAACAGTGAAGGGAAGGAAACAGGGACTCAAATCAACGATTTGGAGCAGAAGGAAGAAAGAAACATTCAACCAAAACAGAATGAAGAAACAAGAATTCAAGAAATGAGGAGAGGCTTAGGAACCTCTGAGACAACTTTAAATGTTCCACCATCTCAATCATAGGTGTGCCAGAAGGAGAAGAGGAACAGCAAGAAACTGAAAACTTATTTGAACAAATAATGAAGGAGAACTTCCCTAATCTGGCAAAGGAAATAGACTTTCAGGAAGTCCAGGAAGCTCAGAGAGTCCCAAAGAAGTTGGACCCAAGAAGGAACACACCAAGGTACATCATAATTACATTACCCAAGGTTAAAGATAAGGAGAGAATCTTAAAAGCAGCAAGAGAAAAGGAGACCGTTACCTACAAAGGAGTTCCCATCAGACTGTCAGCTGATTTCTCAAAAGAAACCTTACAGGCAAGAAGGGGCTGGCAAGAAGTATTCCAAGTCATGAAAGGCAAGGACCTACATCCAAGATTACTCTACCCAGCAAAGTTATCATTTAGAATGGAAGGACAGATAAAGTGCTTCCCAGATAAGGTCAAGTTAAAGGAGTTCATCATCACCAAGCCTTTGTTATATAAAATGTTAAAGGGACTTATCTAAGAAAAACAAGATGATCAAAACTATGCACAGTAAAATGATACCAAACTCACAACTATCAACAACTGAACCTAAAAAAAAAAAACAAAAGCCAAAGCAAACAACTAGAACAGGAACAGAATCACAGAGATGGAGATCACATGGAGAGTTATCAGCAGGGAAAGTGAGGCAGGAGAATGTGGGAAAAGGTACAGGGAATAAAAGCATAAATGCTAGGTACAAAATGGACCGGGAGAGGTTAAGAATAGTTTAGAAAATGGAGAAGCCAAAGAATTTATATGTATGACCCATGGAAATTAACCGAGGTGGGGAGGGATAATGGAAACATGAGTAGTACAGGGTGGAGGGGAATAAAGAGGAGAAAAAAAGGGATAAATGTACTAACATAATCAATAAAATATCCTTAAAGAATAAAAAGATTGCATGAGTTTCAACTTCATTATAATAATTTTACTTAAAATTTTGGATTTGTTCATTTTAATTTGTATATTGCTTTTTTATGCTGTGCAAAATGTGTTTAAAATGTTTTTTCAGTGTCAGTTTATATTCAATATTATTTTGTATTAGTTTCAGGTATACAGCATAGTGGTTAGACATCATATACTTCACAAAGTGTTCCCACTGTTATTTCCAGTATCCAAGTGGCACCATACATAGTTATCACACTATTATTGACTATATTTCCTATATTGTACTTTACATTCCCATGACTAGTTTGTAACTACCCATCTGCATGTATATTACTTCTTAACTATATAGATAATTTTGGGAAGTTTATAAAAAGATAATGTTTGAAAACAAATATAAAAATAATATTTGACTTCACATTTAATATTGGGTTGGCCAAAAAGTTTGTTTGTTTTTTTCTGTAAGATGGCTCTAGTAATCCTTAGTTGTCTTTAACCTCATTCAAAACAGTTTTGTTAGATTGTATTGTGACAGCCGTCATATCAGTGTGCCTTAACAAAAAACTTACCAAAATTGGTGAATTTTTGTGTAGCCACTTTAATATTGAAGATGGAAGAAAATGTGCAAAAGTCATCATATTATGCTTTATTATTTCAAGAAAGGTAGAAATGCAACTGAAACACAAAGTTTTGTGTGAGGGAAAGTTTTGTATAGGGAAAGTGCTATGACTGATGGAACGTGTCAAAAGTGCTTTGCAAAGTTTCGTGCCGGAGATTTCTCTCTGGATGATGCTCCATGGTCAGGTAGACCAGTTGAAGTTGATAGCGATCAAATTGAGACATTAATTGAGAACAATCAACATTATACCACATGGGAGATAGCCAACATATTAAAAATATCCAAATCAATAAAGTTATTGGTGAAAATGAAAAATGTGTCTTATTTTACAGACTTTCTGGTCAACCCCATACGTTCATGGTGTTGAATAGCCATTACCACTATCTCCAAAACTTAC
>VMDR010020255.1:0-17707 GCA_007922815.1 Macrotus californicus
CCAGAGACTGCTTATACTATCCCCATTTTTGGGCGTTCTTTTTTCTTCTTCTTGCTCTGATTGGTTGTTTTCTGCTTCCTTATGTTCAAATCATTGATATGATTCTCCAACTTCATCCACTCTACTGTTGTTTTCCTGTAAATTGTTCTTTATTTCAATGAGTATATCCTTTGTTTCTGACTGGATCTTTTTTATGCTGCTGAGGGCCTCACCAAGTTCCTTGAACATCCTTTTAACCAGGGTTTTGACCTCTGCATCTGATAGATTGTTTATCTCCATTTTGTTTGGTTCTTTTTTTGGAGTTTTGATCTGTTTTTCATTTGGGCCATGTTTCTTTGTCTCCTCATTTTGGCAGCCTCCCTGTGTTTATTTCTATGTATTAGGTAGAGCTACTTTGACTCTGTGTCTTGGTAATGTGGTCTTATGGTAGTAGGTGCCTTGTAGGGTCCAGTGGCACAGCCTCCCCTATCAGCCAGCCTGTGTGCTTGAGGTGTGTCCTTCATGTGGGCTGAGTACACCCTCCTTTTGTTGTTGAGTCTTCGTTGCTGTTGGCAGATCAATAGGAGGGATTTACCCAGCCAGTCAGCCACAAGGATTGGCTGTAACCACTGACCACCATCCTCAGCCCTCTGTGCAGAATCAGCTGTGCAGGGGTCGTGTGATGGTGCTCTGACATGGTCTGTAGCTGTTCACTGGGTGCCCTGGCCTTGGTGTTTCCCAGGTGGTGCAGGCCCAGGTTAGCCCTCACCTGTGTTTTGCTGCAGTCACCCTGCCTGAGCTGTAAAGCAATCTGAGGTGGCTGCTGGTTGTGCTGGGCCTTGGGCTCACTGAGGTCAGCTGTTGCTTATTTGAGAGGATTTAGGAAGTTGTGAAGCGTGAGCAAGACCAGCCATTCACATGGAAAAGAAGCTTGGGTGGGGCTGTAAGTTGGGTGGGGCAGGGTCTCTGGGGACCTTCAAGGCGGTCAAACTGTGTTAGCCAGGTTGATGGAATCTCAGCTTGCTGGCTCTGTGGCTCTGGGGGCGGGGGGACAGTTTAGAAAAGAGACAAGGGCTTCTGCTCACCTAGATGCCAGGACACTTTAGTTTCTCCCAGTATGCTGGTGCCTTTCAAGCTGTTACCCTGGTGCTGAATCTCAGAGGGAGTGAGTCTGAGTAGGTGAACTGTGTGTGGGTTCTTTAAGAGGAACTGCTTGGGGCTCCAGAAGTTTCTTCCAGTACCTCAATCCCTGCTGGTTTTGCAGCCAGAAGTTGTGGGAACTTAAAATCCTGGCACTGGAACCCTGGGCTGGGGGTCCTGGTGTGGCTGGGACTCCTCTCCTAAGATATCCCTCCTGAATTTTTTCCACCACACGTGGTTGTGGAACCAGCCTGTTCTGAGTCTGCGCCCCTCCTGCCTGTCTGGATGGATGTGGTTTCTTTAATTCTGTAGTTGTCAGACTTTATTCAACTCGATTTCTGATGGTTCTGAGTGATGGTTGTTATAATTTTGATGTGGTTGTTTGAAGAGGTGAGCCATATCTGCCTATGCCTCCATCTAGACTGGAAGTCTGGCAAATATTGTTTTCAAAAGTAAACGAACTGAGCTGACACTTGAAGGAAAATAACTGACTGTATTTGTTGCTGCTGATAAAATTCAAGTTTGCAACTCAAAATTAGAATTTTGGAGAACTTGTGTTCTCCTTTGAACTTAACTGTTTTCTGATATTTAAAGACTTTTCTGGTGAAATTGATGGTGATAGTAACAAATGTGGTCTTGGGGGTGGTATTGTAATATGGGATTTGTCACCATTTGGAAGATCTGTATAACTCTGGGAACCAGTATATTCAAAATGACAAATGTGTGATGTTACACACTCATGATGGATAAAAAGATCCATTCAGTGTGTAAGACAGACCGATGGATTTGAGTGTAATAGCAACAGAAATTTCACTGATAGGAATTTATGTTTTATATGGCAGCTAAGCTTTAAGAAACAACCACTCATCAAGCTTTGGTTTATTATCAAAAGATAATATTAAAAAGACTATGAATATTTACCCTGTTTTCAATTACATCTCTATATAGCATTTTATTCAGACCTTCCAACCAGGGCAGCCTCTGACAACAGACTGAGTACAGAACAGATAGGAGAATCTAGCTGTCTTCTGTTAACAAGATCTGCAGAAATGTAGAAAAGTACCACTTTTCTGACTGTTTTTTGTTTTGGAAAATATACTTTTTTAAAATAAAAATTATGTTAACGTGTCACGGGCTTTAATGTTTAATCAAAAATTTTTTAATGTGTTTTTTAAATGTCAAGATTGGTAAATATTTACAAATATAATCCACGTAATAGAATCTTTGAGTCCATCAGTCATTTTTAAGAATGTAAAGGGAGGCTTTTAGACCCAAAAGATTAATAACCATTATTGTAGATTATGCTCATTTACTATGAAGTCAGTTATATGAAATGGGGGAAGTAATTTTCATTGCTACAGATTTCGACAGCACCTATTATTGATTTACTGTCAGAAAAGTAATATGTGAATATAGGCCAAAACTATCTCTAAAAGCTGTGGAAGAGGCTGAAACAAAAAAATTAAAAATTCAGTTCTTTAAAAAGAAAAAAAACTAAATGGCATGCATTCTCCAGATGTGGATGGTGACCTGAAAGCACACCTCTGACTATATGTCATCTATTAGTTAAATAATTATTATATAATTGCTGTAATAGATATAATTTAGTGATAGTCTGTCAGGCTTCATATACTTTAACTCTGTTCTTCATTTAATGCCCTGCATAATAAATAATACCATTAAGTAACTTACTGTTGGTCATACAACACGTTTTAAGAGCTGGGTTTTAAGAACTTTTGTTTTACTTACTCTAAAGCTCTTAATCTTTTCCCTTATGATTCTGTTGTCCACGGCAGCTGTACGTACAAGCATCGCCTTTCTAAAAACCGTTTACAAGATCTTGTGGTAAAGGCTCTTTTTGACACCAAGGCTAGATACAGACTTGTCTTCAGTTTTAGTTTGGTAGTTAAGGCAAGGAGATGGTCTTCCAGAGCTACTGAAAGACAGAGTAAAAATGAATGAACTGAGCTGAAACAGATGCTGACTTCCAGAGTAAATTACAGCTTTCCTAATTGCCTGGGATAGAATGAAAAAATGAATAGTCAGCATGATTTGTGTTCTTTGGGTTGATTCTCCATTTTAATATGTTTACTGTTGTGATCGTTTTTCCAGGCTTCTCCAGTGACAGTGACCTGGTATCTCTTACTGTCGATGTGGATTCTCTTGCTGAGTTAGATGATGGAATGGCTTCCAATCAAAGTTCTCCCGTTAGAACTTCCGGCCTCAGTCTTTCTTCAGATCCTGCAGCGCCAGGGGCTGTTGCTTCTGACAGCGAACCGAGCAGAACAGAAGAAGAGCGGGAAAATCGTAGCCTCTTTCCTGGCAGTTTAAAATCCAAGCTTGGCAAGAGAGATTATTTGGAGAAAGCAGGAGAATTAATAAAGCTGGCTTTAAAAAAGGAAGAAGAAGACGACTATGAAGCTGCTTCTGATTTTTATAGGAAGGGAGTTGATTTACTCCTAGAAGGTGTTCAAGGTACAGCTTCATCTGTATTAATATGTTTCTTATGTTGGCATCTGGAAAAAAAATGTATACATATAACTGTATCTTATGTTATAATCGTACGTAAAAATAGACAAATGATAAATAACTGAAGATTATGTGACCTGTTAGGGGTATATACCTCTGGTTACATGATGGTATTAGATACACTGAACTGTATGTTTGGATCAATTAATCAACAAAATAGGGTTTAGAAAGTCCAGTCTCTAAGTCTCTGTTATGAATAATACTTTTTTCCATGACATGCTCAGTGTTCGCCAGCCTGCACCTCTCTCGGGAGTTTTGGCACAGAGCGATTCGGTAGAGCCTTAACTCTCAGTGGCCCGAGTAGACAAGGCGGAAGGGACTTTGAACTAAGAGTGTAAAAGGTTTTCAGAGTTGCCTGCTGTTTGGTTGTGTGATGTTTAGTTGCAGTGAATTCTCAGCTGACGAATGGGGGTGGGGGGATGCGGGGCATGTGGGGTTAAATATTGCTGAAGTCAGTAACGAACTTACTCTATTTTAGGCATCAGTTTTTGTTATTTGCCTTTTCCATGTAGAAGCAGAGCGAAGCATGCTGCAGTTAGTGACGTGACTTCCTGGACGCACAAATCGAAGGTTGATGGGACCTTCCTCCCATGGTTTTCTTTCTAGAAAATTACCATTTTCATTGTGTGTTTTTTTTTTTTTTTGGTGGTCTTTGACTTGTTAGTACCACTCAGATTACCACAATATCCTGTGTTACACTTTTTTGTTCCTACCCTCACTACGCCCGGTGTCCTGTGGTCCGAAGCATTTTGTTGTGCTCTTCCTGGAATCTAAACTGTCATTCTCCTGTGGTGTAGAGACGGATGCTTGGCTGCATGGCGTGGAGGAGGGAGTGTGTGTAGTGGCGCGCTGACTGCTTTTTAACCACTTTTAACTCAGTGTCGTTTTTAACCCTTTACTTTCATGTCCTCAGCTACCTAGTGCCACCAGTTCCTGAACTTCGGGAGAGGCTGAGTGCCATGTGTGTCAGGCAGCCACAGGTCCCGCAAGTCTGTAACCACTTGTCATCTGCGGTTTTGTTGGTGCTCTCTTTTCTCTCGATCTCTTTGTCTTTGTGGGATTCTGGCTTAAAAATAGTTATTTCACAGCCATGTTAATGGAGTTCCAGAAAGGGGCATTTCTCTTGGTTTGACTGATAATATAATATATATCATTTTGATACAGATTTGTTTTTCAAATAGTTTCATAATCTATTGGGTTTTTTTTTTAAAGATTTTATTTATTTATTTATATAGAGAAGGGAGGGGAAGGAGAAAGAGAGGGACAGAACCATCAATGTGTGGTTGCCTCTCACACATACACACACGGGGACCTGGCCCACAACCCAGGTACGTGTCCTGACTGGGAATCGAACCAGCAACCCTTTGGTTTGCAGGCCAGCACTCAGTCCACTGAGCCATACCAGCCAGGGCTCTATTGGGACTTTTTTCTTTGCTAGTGGGGCATTCTGGTCTTAAAGATCTACTTATTTTTCTTCTTTGTCTTAACTCTTATTTTGGGTTTGGGGGTTTAAAATAGGGATGAGTTGCAAACAGTTGGCTCTGATATTTTTTCCTTTTCTTTTTAGGTAATTTTTTTGTGCTAAAACATCACTAGTGTTTAATTGACATAGATAAAACACGTCAGTGTGACTCTTGTCTAAAGTCATTTACATTTAACCCTAGAACACTTCATAATGTTACCACTTGATGGCACCAGAAAAATAAAAATCTTTGCTTCAAAACGAGCATTATAGATGCACATCAGCAAATAAAAAATATATCATTTAGTTACTTTGTGATTATGGTGGTGAATTATTTCTCCAATAGAACTTGATACCAAACCTACTAGACCTCTATCTTAAGGAATGTTATCATTTAAGCATTTTTTAAAGTCATCATTGGAGGATTTTTTTTTCATTGCTTTTAGAGAGAGAGAGAGAGGCAGGGCGGTGGGGAGAGGGAGAAACATCAATGTGAAAGAGAAACATCGATCTGTTGCCTCTTGTACACGCCCCATCTGGGGATGGAACAGCAGCCTAGGTATGTGCCCTGACCGGAAATTGAACCTGTGACCTTTTGGTCCACAAGACAATGTTCCAACCAACCAAGCCACGCCAGCCAGCACTAACCATATTTTTTCTATTTAATATGTGCCTCTCTCTCTGAAACCACGATATCCATTATTGCCCTGGATTGTTTTTCATTGTTAGTGTGCCATCAAATCCAAAAAGTTGTAGTAGACTAATTGCTTGTAGCCTTTTATTGTTATTCAGAATGTGATCAATTTTTGTTCCTACAGACTGTGGAACCGTATCACAGAATTCTGATTCTTAAAGGATGTGTGAAGTGACGCGGTTATGTTGTGCATTTGACTGTGCATCAGATGAATGTCAGCACAGTGCTTCTGGTCCATGCGCTATATTTAAAAGTGTCAGTCTCCTCCTAACAAACGCACGGACATTATTCAAAAAAAGCTTTTGGCCAGTTTAATTGACATAATTGACATATAGTATCAAAGCTATATAATGTAATGTTTTGATAAATGTATATATTGTGAAATCTTATACTAGCAGTAAGTTTAATTAGCATCCATCACCTCACATAGTTATAAATTTTTTCTTGTGAGAACTTTTAATATCTATTTTTTTAAAAACATAATTGCTTAGTTAATAGTACCATTTCTTTAACTCTTAATTTTTTTTTTTAAAAATTATTTATGTGTTTTTAGAGAGAGGGGAAAGGAGGGAGTAGGAGAGGGAGAGAAACATCATTGTGTGAAAAAGAAACATTGATTGGTTGCCTCTTGCATGCCTGTAACTGGGGGCCTGGCCCACAACCCAGGCATGTGCCACAACTGGGGATTGAACCAACAACGTTTTGGATTGCTGGCCGGCGCTCAATCGACTGACCTGCACCAGCCAGGGCAAAGATCTACTTTCTCAGCAACTTTCTATTTTCCTTTTTTTAAAAATTATGTTTTGTGGTTTATGCTCTTACAGTTGTTCTGATTTTTCCCCTTTGCCCCCCTCCATCTGGCACCCCCATTCCCTCAGGCAGTCCCCACATCATTGTTCATGTCCATGGGTCATGCTTAGGTTTTTTGGCTACTCCATTTCCTATACTGCAACTACCTATTTGTACTTCTTAATTCCCTCACCTTGTCACCCATTCCCTCATACCCCCGTCCACCTAGCAGCCATGAAAATGCTCTCCATGTCCATGATTCTGTCTCTGTTCTTCTTGTTTGCTTAGTTTGTTTTTTAGATTCAATTGTTGATAGTTATGTGTGTATTGCCATTTTATTGTTCATAGTTTTGATCTTCTTTTTCTTAATTAAGTCCTTTTAACATTTCATATAATAATGATTGGGTTTAGTTTTTTGTCTGGAAAGTTCTTTTTCTGCCTCCGATTCTAAATGGTATCTTTGCTGGGTAGAGCAGTCTTGGCTGTAGGTCTCTGCTTTTCATTACTTTGAATATTTCTTGCTAATCCCTTCTAGCCTTCAAAGGTTGTTTGGAGAAATCAGCGGACAGTTTTATGGGAATGTCCCTGTAGGTAACCAACTGCTTTTCTCTTGCTGCTTTTAAGGTTCTCTCTTCATGTTTAACCTTTGGTATTTTAATTGATGTATATTGGAGTGGGCCTCTTTGCATCCATCTTGTTTGGGACTCTCTGTGCTTCTTTGACTTCTGTGTCTATTTCCTTCATCAAATTAGGGACGCTTTCTTCCATTATTTTTTCAAATAGATTTCTAATTTCTTGCTGTTTCTCTTCTCCTTCTGTCACCCCTATGATGACATTGTTGTACCTCTTGAAGTTGTCCCAGAGATTGCTTATACTGTCCCCATGTTTGGGAGTTCTTTTTTCTTCTTGTTCTGATTGGTTGTGTTTTGCTTCCTATGTTCCATATTATTGATTTGATTCTCAGCCTCATCCACTCTACTGTTGTTTTCCTGTAAATTGTTCTTTATTTCAGTTAGTGTATTCTTTGTTTTGACTGGATCTTTTTTATGCTGTTGAGGACCTCATTAAGTTCCTTGAGCATCCTTATAACCAGTGTTTTGAACTCTGCATCTGGTTGATTGCTTATCTCCCTTTCGTTTAACTCTTTTTCTGGAGTTTTGATCTGTTCTTTCATTTGGGTCGTATTTTTTTGTCTCCTCATTTTGGCAGCCTCTCTCTCTCTCTTTGTTTCTATGTGTTAGGTAGAGCTGCTTTGACTCTATGTCTTGGTAGTGTGGCCTGATGTAGTAGGTGACCTGTAACATCCAGGGGCGCAGCTTCCCCAGTCATTCAAGCTGGGTACTCAAGGTACATCCACTATGGGTTGTGTACACCCTCCTCTTGTAGTTGAGCCTTGGTCGCTGATGGCAGATCAATGAGAAGGATTTGCTGAGGCCAGTCAGCTGCAGGACTGGCTATGACCACCAGCCTCCGTCCTCCATGGAAGATCAGCTGTATGGGAGCAGGGTGGTGGTGTTCCTACATGGTTTTTAGCTGTCCACTGGGTGTGCAGGCTCTGGCATGTCCTGGGTGGTATAGGCCACGGTTAGCCATCACCTGTGTTTTGCCCGGGGCCACCCTGCCTGAGCTATAAAGCAATCTGAGATGGCTGCTACTTGTGCTGGGCTTGGAGATTCCCAGGAGAAGCCAAGCTGTGAATCTTGGCTGGCTGCTGCTATTGCTGGGCCTGGGGCCACTTAGCAAGAGGTATAGGCGCTGGGGGCTCAGTGAGGCTGGCTGTTGCTTGTTTGAGAGGATTTAGGAAGTTGCGAATCATGAGTCAAGACCAGCCATTCAAATGGAAAAGCAGCTTGGGTGGCCTATAAGTTGATTGGGACTGAGCCTCAGGGATTCACCACGGTGCGGTGCGGCAAACATTGTTAGCCAGATTGATGGTACCCGCCTATCAGCTCTGTGGGAGGCAAGTTCAGAAAAGGTACATTGTTGTCTGCCCACCTTTCTGTTTGGGAGAAAGCTGTCTCCCAGCTCTTGCCTTGATGCCAGACACTTCAGTTTCTGCCTATATGCTACTGGTACCTTTCAAGCTGCTACCATGGTACTGGAGCTTAGAGGAAGTAAGTCTAAATAAGTCCATGTGTGGGTTCTTTAAGAGGAACTGTTTGGGACTCCAGAAGTTTCTTCACTGGCTCAATCCCCACTGGTTTTTGCAGCCAGATGTTATGGGTCTTATCTTTTTGTCTTGGAATTCTGGGCTGGGGTCCTGATGTGGGCTCAGGACTCCTTGCTCCCAAGATATCCCACCTGAATTTTTATCTACCAGATGTGGATGTGGGACCAACCTCTTCTGCTTCTCCTACCAGTCTGGATGGGTGTGGTTTCTTCATTTCCGTAATTGTCAGACTTCTGTCAGCTCGATTTCTGATGGTTCTGGGTGGTGGTGGTTTTATATTTTAGTTACAATTTTGATGTGTTCATGTGAGGAGGTGAGCTGTGTTTACCAATGCCACCATCTTGACCGGAAGTCTTAGCAGCTTTCAAATATACAATACAGTATTGTTAACTATAGTCACCATGTTGCACAGTACATCCCCAGAATTAATTGATCTTATAAATTGAAATGTGTAAATTTTGACCAGTTCTACCCATTTCACCTACTCTCTACACCCTGTTGCTGGTAACCACTACTGTCTTTTCTGTTCCTGTGAGTTTAGTTATTTTTAGATTCCACATAGAAGTGAGATCATACAGTATTTATCTTTGTGTGACTTATTTCACTTAGCATAGTGCTCCCAAGGTCTACCTATGCTGTTGCAAATGACAGAATTTCCTTAATATTTATGGTTGAGTAATATCCCATTATGTGTGTATACATTTTCTTTAGTCATTAATCTGTTGATGGACATGTAGGTTGTTTCTTTGGCTATTGTAAATTATGCTGCATTGAATGTGGGAGTGTAGATATCTCTTCAAGATAGTGATGTTATTTCTTTTGGATAAATACCTAGCAGTGTAATTGCTGGATCATACTTTATGGTATAGTTCCATTTCATTTTTTCGAGGCCCTGCCATACTCTTTTCCATAGTGGCTGCACCAATTTACATTTCTAACAACGGTGCATATGAGTTCCCTTTTCTCCCCATCCTCTCAAATACTTGTTACCTGTTGACTTTTTGTTGATAGCCAATCTAACTGGTGTGGTGATATCTCACTGTGGTTTTGATTTGGATTTCCCTGATGATTAAATACCTTTTCATGTACCTGTTGGTTATTTGTATGTCTTCTTTGGAAAAATGTCTTTTCTGTTCTTCTGCCCATTTTATTAATCAGAATATTTGTTTTTGTGCTATTAAGTTTTGTGAGTTCTTTATATATTTTGGGTATTAACCTCTTATCTGATATATGATTTGCAAAGGTTTTCATCCATTTGGTAGGTTGCCTTTTCATTTTGTTGATTGTTTCCTTTGCTGTGTAGAGCTTTTTACTTTGAGAGATTCATACTCATTTTTGCTTTTGTTGCTTTTGCTTTTAGTATCAAATTTAAAAAGTCATTGCCAAGACTGATGTCAAGGAGCTTACGCCTGTATTTTCTTCTGAATGTTTGTGGTCTCAGGTCCTATCTTCAAATCGGTGATCCATTTTGAGTTGATTTTTGTGTATGGAGCAAGGTAGGGATGTAGTGTCATTCTTTTGCATGTGACTGTTCATTTTTCCCAGCACCATTTATTGATGAGGCTGTCCTTTCTCTATCCTCCTTGGCTTCTTTGTCATAAATTAATTAAGCATATATACATGGGTTTATTTCTCAGCTTTCTGTTTTGTTCCATTGACCTATGTGTCTGGTTTTATGTAAATAGTATACTTTTGATTACTATTGATACTTTTGATAGCCTTGTAATATAATTTGAATCAGGAAATTAGATACCTCTTGCTTTGTTGTTCTTTCTCAAGATTGCTTTGGCTATTTGATATCTTGTGTGGTTCCTTATAGATTTTAGGATTGGTTTTTCTACTGTGAAAAATGTCATTGGAGTTTTAATAGGGATTGCGTTGAACCTGTAAGTAACTTTGGGTAGTATGTACATTTTTAACAATATTAATCATTCTAATGCTTAAGTATGGAATATCTCTCTGTTTATTTTTGTCTCAGTTCTTTCCTCTATGGTTGTAGTTTTCAGTGTACAGATCTTTCACCTCCTTGGTTAAATTTATTTGTAGATATTTTATTCTTTTTGGTGCGATTGTAAATGGGATTATTTTGAAAATTTCTCTTTCTTCCCTGACTGGTGTGGCTCAGTGGATTGAGCACCAGCCTGTGCACCAAAGGATCGCCAGTTTGATTCCCATTCAGGGCACATGCCTAGGTTGTGGCCCAGGTCCCCAGTAGGGGGTGCGTGAGAGGCAGCCACACATTGATATTTCTCTCCCTCTCTTCCCCTCTGACTAAAAATAAATAAAATCTTTTAAAAAAGTCTTTTTCTGATAGTTTCTTGTAAGTGTATAGAAAGAAAATTAATTTTTATATATTGACTTTATATCCTGAATTGTTTACTAGTTTTAACAGTTTTTTGGTGGAATCTGGCATTTTCTATATATAATATTTTGTCATCTGCAGATAGAGTCAGTTTTATTTCTTCTTTTCTGACTTGGGTGCCTTTTATTTCTTTTTCTTGCCTAATTACTCTGGCTAGGACTTCCAGAACCATGATGAATAAAATTACAAAAGTGGGCATCCTTGTCTTGATCCTGCTCTTAGAGGAAAAGCTTTCAACTTATCACCCCTGAGTATGATGTTGAGTGTAACTGACATTATCCTTTAATTTAGGGGAAGTGGAAGGCTCTAGCTTGTGAGCTGACTTGACATTTATGAGCAGAAGAGCTGTTTCCTTGGGGAACGTTTGTTCTAGTGTGACAGAACTGTTATTGAAACATCACTGTAACCAAAGTGTCATTTTCATTGAACTCTCGTTACAAGATTTGTTAACTGTGACCTTAGTTTGGGTTGATATATGTTATAATAAAGTAGTTATTTCTAGATAAGTGATTATCCAGAGAAAGAAATCTTCCTGAGCAAAGTAGGAGTGCTTTTTATGCAGGATTCTTATGAGTTGGTAGATTTTGTTATTCTAACTACTACTAATCCTAAACTATTCATCTTAAAGGAGTTGACTGGGCTGTTTGTAGAACTGATAAAGATGGCATGATGTTTTTCTCACTTAACTGGTGTTTGCAAAACTGAGACCAGATGCAAAACACAATTGCAATGTTCTGTTTGCCCATCCAGTGGAGAAAAAGCATACCCCAATAGTGATAACTTTGAATTCCCCTCTTGAACCTGACACTTACTTACTCTGTCAGTCTAGAAATGGCTCTTGAAATTAAGATACCCTCCACTCTTCTGAGTCCTCAGGTCTTTATGGATTTCAGAGAGAAAATCCCAAAGTCCTGATCGAAAGAATCAACTTGGATCTTTGAAGAGCATGTTTCAGTACAAACCTTTTCATGTCTGTCTTCTTTATATATTTCTGCAAGTGGCTGAGATGATTGGTCTGTGTGCTCGGTGTGAGCTTATTGGAATGATTTTTTATTGTGGAGTGGCAGGTGGATGACATAAAACTGCTAATGAAGTATTTAAATAACAACAATAATTTATTAGTTATTGCGTGCCTGTCACTGTACAAGAGGTTTTTCCTAATCCTCAGAACAAGCCTGTAAGCTGAATTATGACTGATCATACTGGGCTTTGTCTTGGGATGCCAAAATTTAGAGGGTACAAACATTTAATATAATGATTTTAAAAGCTTGGCACCTAGTTAGCAAGAATAATTATTTAAAACAGAAAGCTACCAGTCCATGAACATGGGATGTGTTGGCCTCCATCTTCCAGGCCTCGGTGTGTTCTCTCTCTGACGGTTCCTTCACGAGGTCTCACTGTGGTCTTCAGCAAGGGAGGGCTGTCTGATTTTAAGGACCCGTGTGGTTTGGTTGAGCCCACCCTGATAATCCAGGGTAATTGCCCTGTCACAAGATTCTTAACCTTAATCACATTTGTAAAGTTGTATTAGCTAAGTAAAGTAATATTTTCACAGTTTCCTTGATTAGGACATGGACATCATAAGGGGTCCGTTAGTCTGCCTACTGCACTTGTAAATTTACTTCTAAGTAATATAGTTTCAAGTATCTTAAGTATATATACTATTTAACTTCCCAGCAGTTGAGGTTTTTCTAATTATCTTTTTGTTATTAATTTCTTACTTTAATTCCAGAATTCAAAAAACTTTGTCTGAATGATTTCAGGTTTTGTAAAATTGTTGAGCCTTTCTTCATAGCCAAGCCGCCCTACCTGTTTAATTATTTTAATACAAAGCCTTGAAATGAGGATGCTTGATACATTCTAAAACGTATCTGAGGGTTTCCTGATACTTCTATAACATGACTGTCTTTATGTTGTAGGATATTTTCTTACCCTTTAGTAGTCTCTGCCTTATTTTTGGTGGTTAATCAATCATTACAGGGTGATCAGTCTGTAAAAATCATTCTGTAACAGTTGATTACAGAAAAATCTTAGGTCCTTATGATTAAATTGATTTTGGGACTATGTGAGATGTCATTAAATTATTCTCTGATTAATGAAAGCTCATCTGTTTTATTGGCTGTCAGAAGACGCTCACAAATGTAGTAAAATCTTGCTATAAAATAGTTTTCTTGAGTTAGTCCAGATCATTGATAGTCCCTCTTCCTACAAAGAAAAGTGCACTGTAGAACAAGAAAAAACAAAGATAATGAGTATCCAGGACAAATAAAAGCAGAGATTAGAAATAAAGAACTCCAAGTTAGGGTTGTGTTTTTGTTGTAGTTGTTGTTGTTGCCGTTGTACTTGCTTTGTCTTGTACTTGGAGGGGAAACAGTATCCCAACTTGCACTGTTAATAAAAGGCCCATTTTTACCCAAACATCAAGAAGCAAGTTATTTCAGTACATAGTAATAATCCTTTAAAATGTAATGATCCAGTAGTATAGGAAATTTGCATTGTGTGATTGATCCAGGCTGTGGTTCAGGGAAAGGGAATCAGTTGGATCCTGGATTTGAAGAGATGCAGTTAAGAGTCCAGGAGGACCAAAGCCAGAGTTTGTAGTTAGCGCTTGCAGGATTATCGCCTGATGTCTAGTGTTTTTATCTAAAGAGGAGATGACAGTACAGAGATTTTCAGTGTCTCCTGGGACCTTCAGCAGAGTACTGATTAGTGGATGGGATGTGAGGAAATTACTGTAGGCCAGGGAACTGAGAGGATTAGAGTAAACATTCTGGGCACTCACTCAGGGCTGGGAATAGTGTCTGTTCCTAACAGGTAGTAGTGAAAACCTCAGACATAGGGCCTTGAGCAGAATACTCAAGAACAGTCTTGCTTCAGTTATGTGAGATAATGATTAACTGCCTAAGGCCCACCCTCACAAATCTTAGAAGCAAATCTCAAAAGGATCAAAGTGCTTCCAAGAAACATAATTGTACCTCAGGACAACGCTCAGTAATATTTGTAAGACCAGAAAACTGTTAAACACCTAATAAGATAAAATTCACAATGGCTAGCATCTAACTAAAATTTTTCATTTATTCAAAGGAGCAGGAAAAATATGAGCTATAATGATGATAAAGTGAATCAGTCAAAACTTAACCCAGAAGTGACACAGATGTTAGAGTTATCAAACAAGGACTTTAAAGTTATTATAACTGTATTTATTTTGTTCAAAAAGTTAAGTAGAAACATGGAAGATTTACAGAAGACCCAAATTGAACTTCTAGGGATGAAAGCTACAGTATCAGAAATGAAAAATACAAGTCATGGGTTTGTGGCAGATTAGATATTGTAGAAGAAAGGTTTAATGAACTGGAGAATATAGCAATAGAAATTATTCATAATGAAACACGGATTGAAGAATAATGTGAAAATAACTAAAGTATCAGTAAGCTATAGAACAACTTCTTTATGTGTAATTGGAACCCCTAAAAAGGGAGAGGGAGACAAAACTATTGAATAAATAATGCCTGAAAGGTTTTCAAATTTGGTGAAAACATTTTACAGTCATGTGCCAGTCAGTGATGGGGATATGTTCTGAGAAATGTATTGTTAGGAGATTTTTGTCGTTGTGCAAACATCATAGAGTGCGCTTGCGTAGGCATGGATGCCACAGACTCCTGCCGTAATTGTGCTGTACTTTTATATGCCTGGTAGTGCAGTAGGTTTGTTGCACCAGCCTCACCACAGACACCTGAATACATGTGTTGCACTGTGATGTCACAATGGCTGTGATCTCACTAGTTGATAGGAACTTTTTCAGCTCCATTGTAATTTTGTGTCGTATGTGTGGTCTGTGTTTGACTGAAATACTGTTTCGTGGGGTACATGACTGCAAGGTCCAAGAAACCCAACAAACCCCAAGCATAGGAAACATGAAAACTACAATAAGGCACTTATAACCAGTTTGCTCCAAACCAGTGATAAAGAGAAAATCTTAAAATTAAAACCTGGCAGAAAAAGAGATGCACAGAAGAACGAGGATAAGAATAACTGCAGATTTTCTATTAGAACTATTGTAAACAAAAAGACAATTGATGAACATCTTTAACAGAAAATGAAAAAGCCTGTCAACTGAGAATTCTATACCCAGTGAAAATATATTTTGAAATATAAAGGCAAAATGAAGAATTATTCATTGGAAATGATGGATACGTTCATTATTTTGATTGTAGTGTCTTCTTGGTTGGACTAGGAAAGTGTGTCAATTTTGTTGATCTTTTTAAAGAACTTTGGATTCTAGTGATTTCTTTATGTATTTTTAATTTTCTATTTCATTGGTTTCTGCTTCTTCCCCTGCCCTCTTTGTATATAGTTTACTCTTCATTTTTTAGATTTTACCTTAAGAGGTGAAAGCTTAGGTTATTGATTTGAGATCTTCTTTACAACATAGGTGGTTAAAGCCATATAGTCCTGCTAAATACTGCTTTCACTACGGCTGGTATATTTTGATATGTTTACATTTCCATTAAGCTTGAAATGCTTTTCTAATTTTCAGTGTGATTTCCTTTTTAAACCATGGGTTACTTAGAAATGTATTCTTTAATTTTAAAATATTTGTGGATTTCCTAATTTTTTTCGTTCTTGATTTCTAGTTTAATTCTCTTGTGGTTGGTGAATATACATTGTATAATCTAAATTCCTCTAAATTTATTGAGATTTGTGTTGTGGCCTAGCACACGGTCTGTCTTGGAGAATGTGTATTCTGGAGTTTTTTAAATGGAGAATTTTGTAGGTGTCAGTTAATTTAGGTTGGTTGATACTGTTGTTAAGGTCTTCTACATCATTACTGATTTCCTGTCTTTGTTTTAGTAATTATTGAGACAGCTCTGACTAATGATGACTTGTCTGTTTCTGCCATTATTTCTGTCAGTTTTTGCTTCATCTTTTTTAAGGTACGTGCATATTTATAATGTTTTCTTAATTAGCTTAACTTTTTAGAATTATAAAAATGTCTTTTCTGCAGTGATATTTTTCTTGATACCTGTTTTGGTGGATGTAGTGTAGCTATTCCACCTCTCATTACTTTTTAAAATTTTTAAAAAATTTATCTATTTTTAGAAAGAGGGGAAGAGAGGGAGAGAACATCGATGTGAGAGAAACATTGGTCGATTATCTTCTGCACGCGCCTCAACTGGGGACCAGGCCTGCAAACCAGGCATGTGCCCTGACCACAAATTGAACCAGCGACCTTTCCCTTTGTGGGACAATGTCCAACCATCTGAGCCACACTGGTCAGGGCCCTTTCCTACTACTTTTTACTTTCAACCTATTTATTTCTTTGAATCAAAGTGTGTCTCTTATTGACAGGATATAGTTGTATCCTTTTATAAAAAAATCAGTCTTATGTTCTGTACTTTTTGATTGACATGTTTAATTCATATAGATTTAGCATATTTAATAATACACTTGTGTTTGTGTCTGCCATCTTGCCATTTTCTATTTGCCTTGTCATTTTCTTACTACCTTCTTTTGTGGTAAGGTCAGTAGAAATTTTTTCTAATGTATCATTTATTCTCTTTTTTAAGACTATATCATTTTGAATTTCTTGTTTCCATAATATTTTTTCCTGAAGTTTATAATAATAAGTACTTTAACTTAAAACATTTTATTCCAGAGTAAAACTACCTTAATATATAGAAACTTTGCCTCAGTGTAGCTACCTTTCCTTTCTATTACTTTTTTGCTAGCATTTTCAGTTAGGTTACATCTTTATATAAGCCCTACAGTGTAGTTTTATAATTATTGTTTAAATGTACTTTTAAACCAGTTGGAAGAGAAGTGAGAAAAATATATTTATACTTTTATATATATGTATTTTTAAAGATTTTATTTATTTTTAGAGAGAGGGGGAAGGGAGGGGGAAAGAGAGGGAAGGAAACACTGATTGGTTGCCTCTTGTACGCCCTCCCTCTGGGTCTGGACCTTCACCCCAGGCATGTGCCCTGACAGGGAATCGAACCGGTGATCTTTTGGTTTGTGGGACGACGCCCAACCAACTGAACCATAGCCGTCAGGGCTTGTCTTTTATTGTTTCACTTAGATTTCTTTTAAGGCAGATTTACTGCAACAAATCCTCTCAGTTTTTATGTGTGGATGCTTATTTTGCCTTCATGTTTTGAAGGATGGGTTTGTTGGCTATTGGATTCTTTGTTGACCTTTCTTATCCCCCACCCCTGAGCGTTTTGACTGTACCATCCCACTGCTTTGTAGTTTCCATTTTCCTGATGATACATAAGTTGTTAATTTTGTTGAGATTCCGTAGTACGTGATATGTAATGCTAATTATCATTTGCTACTTTTAAGATGTTCTGTTTTAGCTTTCAACAGTTTGGATATTATGTCTTTAGGTGTGGATCTCTTTGAGTTTATCCTTTTGGTATTTGTTGTATCCTTGGTATTTAAGGACCTTTTGGGATATGTACATCAAAATTCATCATATTTGGGAGGTTTTCAGCTATTATGTCTTAAATGCCCCCCACCCTCCGCCCCCCTCCTTGTTGGACTGCATTATGTGCATGTTAGCATATGTGTCTGAGTCCG
>VMDR010020256.1:0-17710 GCA_007922815.1 Macrotus californicus
ATCTTCTACCTACCATTTATGCTTATTCCCTGTACCTTTTCCCCCTCTCTCCCCACCCACCCCCCTGATGATAACCCTCTGTGTGATCTCCATTTCTGTGATTCTGTTCCGGTTCTAGTTGTTTGCTTAGTTTGTTTTGTTTTTGTTTTAGGTTCAGTTGTCAATAACTGTGAGTTTGTTGTCATTTTACTGTTCCTATTTTTGATCTTCTTTTTCTTAGATAAGTCCCTTTAACATTTCGTATAATAATGGCTTGGTGATGATGAACTCCTTGAACTTGACCTTATCTGGGAAGCACTTTATCTGCCCTTCCATTCTAAATGATAGCTTGGCTGGATAGAGTAATTTTGGATGTAGTTCCTTGGCTTTCATGACTTGGAATACTTCTTGCCAGCCCCTTCTTGCCTGTAAGGTTTCTTTTGGGAAATCAGCTGACAGTGTGATGGGCACTCCTTTGTAGGTTACCGGGAGAGGTGGCGACTGGTTCTCCTTTCAACCCAACCCTCGTCCCCGTCCCCTCCTCCCCCAGCTTCACAGTAAGTAGAAGTTCCTTGAAGGGCGTCCAACGCCATAGCAGCTGCCTTTCCTATTAAACTTTGTTTAAAAATCTTGTCTCAGTCTTCTAGCAGTTTATAATCCAAATAAACAATATAAACAGTCATATAATTTATAATCCAAGGAAACAATATAGAGGCATGTGACAAGAACATTTAGCCGTAGAGGAGAAACATGAAAAAGAGAGAGAGAAAGAGAGAGACAAAGTTTGAACCAAGTTTGACAATAAAGCAATGAAATTTCAGCTGTGTAGCTGATAAACAGCCTCTGACAGCAATTCCAGAGCCAAATGCCACAGGGTTTCTGCCCACCGGCAGTGACAGCCATGAAATGACAGCCCCCACTTGGAGTATCTGTGTGAACGAACCCCATTATTTTACACCTTGAATATCAAACGGCTTTCACCTCTCCAATCAGTTTAACTGGCTCTCCCTATATCCCCTTCTTCCTTTACAGCTGCGTTTGTTCCTTTTGTCTGGGTATTCGTTTGCAGCTCTTATGGAGCATGTCTTAGAAGACACTGTTCCATGCACTCTGAGGACCACTCACAGCTAAAGGCGAAGCCACCCCACTTCTCAAGGAGCTTCCACAGGACCATCTTTTTACATGCAAATCTGATCCCACTCATTACATTTAAAACCATCCAGTGATGAACAAAATCTACACAGGGCCTACCTGAGTGGATACAGCCCTGCCTTCTCTCCAGCCACAGCATCTCATCCGCTATTGCTTCTGTTCACGGCTCTCCAACCTTTTGTCAGTTCCTTGAATGTGCCAAACCCGGCTCTCAGTTTCATTGTCTGAAAACATCCTCTTTTACCATCCAGAACCCTTGTCACGATTCATAGATGTATGCTCCTGTGATGATTGATAGTGTTGATCTCCCCCACTGGACTGGACGTTTGCCGGAGTGCGGGGAGGAGGCTAGGAATCCCCAAAGAGTAAGACAGGAAAATGTCAGCTGAGGTCAGATTGTGAAGATTTGCTGAGGTGCCAGACTGAGGACATTGGACATGATTTTGTGTGCTTTGAGGAGTCATGAACAGCTTTTGAGCAATGAAGCAAGGTGGTCAGAAGTCTGCTTTAGGAGAAGAGTCCAATAGCAATAAGCAAGATGGGCTGGAGAAGGACAGAGCTGGGCCCTGCTAGGAGGCCGTTACGGTAGTTTGAGTAAGAGGTGTGAGACGTTGCACAGGGGGAATGGAAAGGGGAAGGAGTGGATGGTCAGGAGACTTGGCCAAATCAATGTGTGATCTTTGTTTGGATGTGGGAACTGAGGGACAGGGAGAGTCCAAAAAGATTCCAGGTTTTCTAATCAGGGTGTCAGAGCTTAAGTGACTTCATGAATAGAATAGGAAGGTCAGAGGTGGAGTCAGTTCTGGAACTGCTCAGCTGGAGGTGTGACTGGGTGTGGGACTGAAGTGCAGGAGAAAGGTCATGGCCACGGAAGAAGATGTGGTGCCAGGTGTACTGAGATGGCACTCACAAGTAAGGCAGCAGGAGGAGGGGAAAAGGAGTTGGAAAATGAAAGAGCATCCAGAGAGAGAGCCTAGAATGAGGGAGGCCGGGAGGTGGCGTTCACATGGGAAGCCACAGTCAGTCACGCAAAGTGCTCTGCCATGAGCTGGAAGAAGACAACACCTAAGAAAAGCCCACTGAAACCCCCAGCTATGGGAGGTCTGAGAGGGCAGGTTCAGTGAATAGAGTTTTGAGAGTAAAAGCTAAATTGTGGGGATTTTATTAAGACTACAGAGGTCATCAGGCCTTCTACTGCCCCCTGCTGGTAAACTTGATTTAATTAACAGCAGTATTTACTGACTACCTGCCACGAATAAGATACTTTATGCTATTTTAATTACTTTTACCACAGTCTTGTGAAGAACTCTTCACTCATCTTAGTATTTTAGTATCCATTATTACATAGTTTACAGTTAAAAACAAAATCCGGGGAAGAGCTGTATCTTTCCTAAGGACACATAGTGAGTGAAGCCACTAGATTCTTAAGTTCCACAAGGGCAGGAACCACGTGCTTTACTCACCAACACCTATGCCTAGTTGGCAATGCTTGGCATATAGGGTGATTTTTTTGAGAAATGAATGAAGTTGGGCATTAAAATTAATACCAACACCCACAAGCCTTCCAGATATAACCCCGCTGTCTCCCACATTTATTCTAATAGAAGGGATTGTCCTATTGCCAATTTTTTTTTCCAAAAATTCTCTTTAGATAGTAGAGTGAAGAAATTCACTTTGTGACGTGTTATTTTTGAATAAAAGTATGTGATTATAACTTCACTTTGCAAATTACCCAGCTATTAAATCAAACGATCAAGTCAATCACAGCTAAATTTATCTCAAAGCAGTTCTGCTTTCTAGACCATGTGTAAGCCAAAGCTTATGAGCAAGTAAATATGTATGAAATTTAAGAAACATGTTTCAGGAAGGAAGAATCCCAAGAATCAATCATGGGTCCAATTGTTTCAAATTATCAGAAACAACTTTTCATATGTATTTTTAGAGAAAATTATTTTCCTAAGGTAACATTCCTTCATATATATTTCAGAAGGAAAATTCATAGAAAATAGTGGTCACATATTTGCAATTAAATATAGTGGTCACATATATTGCAACTAAATATTAGAATCTGAAAGAAAAGAGATTCAAATTTAACTTCTAGAGGATGTAAATTTTGACTTCTCTTAATGAAAGCATTTGGAGGAGGCATTTTTGACTCAGCCATCTATTTGCTTCTGTTATGGGAGGCTGGCATCATACCGATTTTTGACCCCTTCTACTTAGTCCAGGTTCAGCTGGGAGCTGAGAGGCTGGATGGTACATTAAAAAGCATTGTAGATAGAAACAAATTTCAGGTCTACCTCTAATGAAATGCAAGTCTGGATAATCAATTAGACCATTTAAATATCAGTTTTTCCATTTGTAATATGGGATTAAAGGCAGCTGGTCTCCTTAATTTACATAGTCGTTTTAAAGATAAAAGCAGGTAACCTAAATATAAAATTGGTGACAAATGTCAAAGCACCACACAAATACAGGGTCCTCATTATTGCCTCTTTCCTGAAAGAGGCTTCTAATCCATCCCCATCCACACAGGAGGACAATCTTCAAGTGGTCGTTCATGTTGCCGTTGGGTTTTCCTTGTGTCATCATATTACTGAAACAGAACTGAGCAGCTCTTCAAGAAGTTTCCGGGCATGGCTGTCCTTAAGCACACTGGAAAGATAATGGTCTTCATTCATCTCACAAAGCTCTAGAATTGCAGGTGTCTGCCTTCTGGAGGCCTCTAGATGTTCCTGAGGTTTTGAAACCCCATTAAACTGCTAAAACAATTTATCCCCTGTAGATTTAAGTATATGATTCCCCAAAGCTGAGGTGCAAACCTCTCTTGGTATGTTTCCCAAAATAAAATGCAAGGAAACCAATGTGAAGATTAGCTTTGGGAGCATCATCCTAACTAGGAAGGCCTCTGAACCCTGGAGTCTGGCCTGTGGCTCCTTTTGGAGAGCTGAGCCTCCACAGCAGTGTCCTCCCACTGTGTGTGCCCAGGTGGGTGAAGGAGATGGCTGGAAATAGGCCTCACTCTCAGGAAGCCAGTTGCCTTCTCACTGGCTGAGCAATGAGGCTGCTGTCTCTCCTGTTGCTAGAAGGCTGATCTCCAGCCTTACGCTGAAGGGGATAACGATCTCTGATCAGGGCCTCTGCAGTCAAGATACCCCCTGAATGGCTCTGAGTGCAAACTTAGACACTTACATGGTAAGTAGGAGAGGGCAGGAGGAGTACAATAGCCACCATGAAGTCCTTGGAGAAGGCCATAGTGTTAGGTCTCAGGTTCACATTGGAGGATTACCTGGAGTACGGCGATAGAGGACAGTGCCAATGTTTGCCAACAAAAATAATAATTACCATACACTTATTCAACATTTCTTGTGTTCCAGGAATTCTAAATACATTATCTCATTTAGTTTGCATGACAGTTAATCCTACTAGGTGTATATTATGGCACCCCTTTTACAGATCAGTAACCTGAGGCATAGAGTTTCATTTACACAAAATATTTATTGAGCACCTATTATTTCAGGCACTGAGAATACAGCAATGAATACAGCTCATTATTGTTGAAGAACTAGTGGCTGAGAGGAGATCAAACGACTTGCCTAGCACATTGCTGCTGACAAAATTAAAGAGCCAGGATTTAAATATGGATCTGTTCAGCTTAAAGTCTTCCTGTCTGGCTTTCAAGGCCACAGTGACTTGCATTCACTCATTTTTTTCTCCTTCATTCAGTCCACAGTAGAGTAGTAAGCACCTGCTCTGCACCAGGCCTAATACCAGGGAGAGGGTGGACAAAGTGAGGGGTCGAATCAGGCACAGTCGGGTGGTGTCTTCATGGAGCTCACCCCCTGTGGCGCCGCCACCAGGACCCCTGGCCAGGGGGGAGTGGCTCTTCCCCACCCCACCCCACCCCCACCCCCGCAGGAGCTAGGCCCTGGTACTCACTTTAGGCTGGTTCTCCAAGGCCCCAGTTCACCCCAGTTACATCAGGCACCACACTGGGGACACTTCTAGCTGATTTTTCTTTCCATTTGTGGGCAAAACCATTTTTTTTTTTTGTTAGAGAAAATGTCGATTCTGGTTAGATGAGATCATGTATAAATGTGACTAATATAAGTAACTCAATTAAATTAAATTAAATTAAATTAAATTAAATTAAATTAAATTAAATTAAATTAAATTAAAGGGACAGTTTTCCTGTGTTTTCCAAAGCAGGTACCCCTTGAGGTCCAGCCTCTGGGTCTCCATGCCACGGATTCTCCTTAAGGACTAAAGGTACAGAAACTGCTGTCTTTGTCCTTGGGCCACATCAGAGCCTCCGCAGGATTCACACACGCCCCTGTGCCGCCAGCTGCCTTCCTTGGGCTGGAATCATATTTCTCCGACCAAGTTGCCAGGATTCTGTGCGCCATAAATTTGATTAGCCTGCAAATGATGGCATCGATCCCTGCTGCCAGCCGGAAGCGGATTTCTCCGCTCAAAAGCCCTGCTCTCCGCGGCAAACAGAGGCGTCAACAGCCCCCCAGCTCCACCTGTTGACTACTCCAGGAAACTGTCTTCTCCTCTCCAAGAGCCTTCTTTAGTGCCCCCGAGGCTCTGGTTCTTTTCATTCCATTTTCCTTTAGCCTTTTGCCTTCAGGATTAATTTTAGGATTCAATTATGTGCGACTCACCCTTGCCTCAAGACAGTGTAATTTCATATTTGTCTTCAGTACTGAGAAAGGAAATTGTTGGTGTCATATTCCCTTGTCATATCAAAGAGGTGACCAGGTGTTTCTGTGATTCAGGCTCCCGAGAGGAAAACTGCAGTCATTATCATTCCTATTCCTTTTGTCACCTCTGCTGGCTGCTTCTTGTGCCATCTGTCATTGTCCTTTCTCCTGGCTTTGCTCACTTTTCTGATGTCCCAGCAAAGCCCATACACACTACCCTCCATCCCTAGTGATGGCTGGATATTCCCTCCTCGTCTAGAGTTTGTCTGCGATGTCTTACCGTGGCGCTGGAACATTCTATTTGCTGTTTACCCAGCTCTTTTCTGTAATTCTCCCAGTTTTTGCTCTGCACATCAAGTTAATCAAATATTTTGATGCCTGGATGCCTGGATATCTACCCGCCTTAGCAACTGCTAGTCCACAACAAACAGGTGCCAGTGAAAAAGATGAAATTTTTCTTAAACTGATTTCAGGCCAAATTTAGCCGTGATGGACTGGGTTGCCAGATTTAGGCTTGATAACACAAGGGAAAATTCCTGGCCTACTTCCTGGCACAAAACAAGATTTAATAAATGTGTTTTTTCTTCCTTCCTTGAAAGAAGTCATTCAGCCTGGACCATCTTAGAGAGTTTCCATTCTTAGATATCTGTGGGCCTGTCCCCACGATGAGGGGACTCAGAGCTCTGCTCATTGACATTTCCGCCTTCCAAAGCAACCCCATCTGGCAGACTGTGCGTTATAGAATCCTGCGGCTAAAATGGCCCTTCGTGATAATCTCTATTGACTCCTAGGCAAATCTGACAGGTTTTAAATAGATGGGTAAATTTAAAAATAAGCCGACAACAAGATGATGGTCATTGTTGGAAGATCCCAGCTTGCATCGAGCCGGAAGCGGATTTCTCTGCTCTAACGCCCTGCTCTCTGCGGCAAACAGGTCATCTCCTCTCCAAGAGCCTGCTTTCGTGCTCCCAAGGCTCTGGTTCCTTTTATTCCATTTCCCTTTAGCCTTGAGTACAGTCTCTCCAGTCAGCTGACTCCTCTGGCTCATTGCGCTGCTTCTCCCGAGAAATAATCCTCTTCCCCTGGGTCTACTTTGGTTTGACACTTGCTTAAAAACATAGCCACTGACTTAGTTAGGGTGGTTCTTAAACAGACACTGCAGGCCTTGTGTGAGGTCCCATAACTTTTCAACTGGGGGGACTTTCTTCAGAAATGGCAGCTCATCATCACAACACAGGAATGTGAAACAGAGGCAGCTAGGCAAAGAGCACAGGCTTCGGGATCAGGCACACCTGGGGTTGAGTGTGCGTCTGGCACTTTCTGGTTGTGGGACCCAGTGCCAGGGAAGTCGGTAACTTCTCTGACCCTCACTCTCCTCATCTGCAAAATGAGAAGAGGCATACCCATCACTGGAGATCGCTGGGGAAGTTAAATGACGTTATGTATACAACGTGCTTGGCACCTCATCAGCACCAATTACCATTTGTTTGTATTGCTTGTTGCAGATTTGAACATCACTGTATCAGACAGTCTCAAAAGATGTGTTGTTGATTACCTGTCGTGTCACTGAGAGTGGCGTAGGGTTCAGGAGAAGGCTTTGCCAACAACACAAACTGATTTTTTTTTCAGGATAGTCCACATTCACTGACAGAAATAGATTTTCTGATAAATACAATAAAGATGGCAATAGAATAATACTTTTCTCTTGTCTTAAATGAATTCCACTTTTACTGTGAACTAGATATGCCTTACCTTGCTCTGAACTATATTTGCACAATATTTTCTCTTTTAATTTGCTATCAGTTTTTGAGTAACTCGTGCATTTCATTAGGTGCTTTACACACATTTTTCCCACTTAAGACTCCCAATAATCCTAGAGAGGGAGTGTTATTATTAAAATATTACAGGTAAATCTCAGTGTAATTAACTGACAGGTTTGCCTGACACTAAAACCCTCGGGATTTGGGCAGGTATGTGGACCTCTGAAATGTGGCGTTTTGTGTGCATGTCACCGACTCATGTTTCCAGGCATGCTCCATGAGTTCTTTTCCCCCATGGTGAAGGTGATCAGTACTAATAGATATATCATCGATAAATGAATCTTCTCTTTGTCATCAGACTTTACTTGTAATCATCAATGTGTCTCTGTCAGAGCTAACAAGGTCCAGGGAATGGAATTTTCCCCTCTGGGCAAAAATCTTCCTTTAATTTTTGCTAAGCTAACTGTGATGGATGAAGGGAAGGATCCTGTATATTCTTTTCTTACTTACAAGCCTTGTATGGTCTGGCCCTTGTCTACCTTCCAGCCTTCATACTCACTCCTCTCCCCAGCTTTCCTACAGGCAGCCCTACTGGGTTTCTTCTAGTCCTAGACCACACCACACTTCTCCAGCCATGGGTTCTTCACATGGTGCTCCATTTGCCTAGAATGCCAGCCCCTTCCTGAAGAGTCAAATCCTACCCACTCTTTAAATCTTATGTAAAACTTCCTTCTGGCAACCCTCTGTTTCAGTTACTTACTGCAAACCTCCTAAAGATGTAAGGGCCTAAAACGACTAACATTTACTTGTTCATGAATCTGTGATGGAGTTGGGCTGGGTGAGGAGAGCTCATTTCTGCTCCACACAGCATTGGCAGGACTAGCTTGGCTGAGGCTGGGGAACCCAAGATGCCTTCCCTCTCATGTCTGGAACCTCAGCTGGGACAGCACTCTCTCTCCCTGAGATTTCTCTGCCTGGACTGATCTACATGGTGGTTGGCTTCCAAGAGGGTGAAAATGAAAGCTACAAGGCACCTTAAGAACTGTGATCGAAAGTCCCTTCTGCTACATTCTCCTAATCAAAGCAAATCACAAGGCCAGCCCAGACTAAAAGGAGGAAAAATAGACTCCATCTCTTGGAGTGGCAAGTGCTTTGAGGTTTGGAAGGAAAAGCTGATGGTCATCTTTGCCTCATTCTTCCACACACTCCAGAGTAGTTAACTCTGTTATATAGAGCACCACCTCCTTCTCTATAAAATAAACTGCACTTGTAAGTACTTATTCAATGTCCATCTACATCTCCCATCACCTCCCACAGTAGCCAGTCAAATCTATTAGAACATGATCCTGTTTGTCATGTTCATTGCTAAGTATAAATATGGAGTGAATGAGTGAATGAATGAATGAGCAGACTAGTCCAGGCACACAGTACAAAGCAGTTATCTTACCTGTAATAAGTAGTTTTCCTTTCTTGGTAATCATAAGCTTGGCATTTAAACACATGTGGCAATGTTTCTCCTCAGGAAATATTGACATGCATTTCATGAACATTTGAAATTTGATGATCTCTAAGAGCACAGAGAAGTTTACAGTCTTTAAGAGAGTTGCTTAGGCAATTCTGACTTCTCCAGGAGGAAGAGGCAGTGACTATGGGGTCAGTGATCTTTCTTAAAGTTATTGTAGCCTGACTTGTTTTTTCGGTGCCTGGAAAGATGCAACATTAGAATATCTTGCTTTTCTGATGTTTGTCTAGAAGTGGCTGTTTTGGAAACACATTGGAAAATCTCTTCTCTCTGCCTCCACCTCCCCGCCCCCTTTTTTTTTTGGTCTTAATATTAACAAAAACCAGAAGGAGATTTCAAGAGAACAGCAAAACCAAACATGGCTATGCAGTATTCATGGGAGCTTGTTTCAGAAACTCACATTTCAAATGCTAAATTAACTACAGGTTTATGAGAAAGAGAAACTTAGGACCAGAAAGAAGAAAAGAGTCAGTCAGGGAACTCGGTCAACATGTATTTCTTTTGATGTTCTTTTCCATGAAAACAGAACAGGATGTGAAGCACAGAGAAACTGGAACTTTTCAGCCAGAGCAGGGCTTGAAAAATCTGGTTTTGACCTATGAGTCATTTGATGCACAGATGCCAAATCTGGAGCCTCACTGGTTACTCCCCATGTCCTTGGCCTTCATCTGCATGAGCAACTAAGCTGGGCCAAGGTGATGACAAGCAGAAACTGGATAATCAGCCACCCCTGCATTGTGTCTCATATGCTTCTCCCCATATTAATTATGCTCAGGTGCCAGGAGTATTTTCAAACATTTCTAAGAGTAAAGGAATGCCTGTTGAAAATGATTATTCATTGTAATTTTTTTAAAAGGAGCTTAGTAAATAAAAACTGAGTTGCTTTGAATTTTTATCAAATATATACACGTTTGTACACATATATGTATGTGCATGGTGTGTGTGTATACAGCTTTTTCAGCAGATTGCAAAGATAGTCTTGAAATAGAAGAATGCAGGTGTGGCATCTTAGCTTCATAGACCAAATCCTCACCATCTCAGAGCTGAGGGTGGCATATTTTTCGTTTGGATTTCTAGGCCTAAGTTCAGCATTTATTTCTTTATAAATACATATAAACAAAGTCTCTAAGAAACCATATCCAATAATAGTAACAAGTTTTGAAAGCAGAATAATGACTTTCACTTTATCCCTCTTTTTTGCTACTTAGAAAATCTCTTCCACTTCATATCCACCAACTGCCCCACACACAATCACCAACAAAAAGAATAGTACTTTATAGGCTTTTTTACCACCAAAGAGGGAAAAATTCCTTGAGCCTGAACATATTAAGTATCAGAGACAAATGCCTTCGCAAAATTCCATAGATATCACCCTAAGTTGGTGAGTCTTTCCTACTGAAGTATAAATCAAAGAATGCAGGAGTTTTCCTTGGTTTCTGTCATCATCTGCCTCAGCACAGGTTGCTTTCATCAAGCATGGATTCTCAACTGCACAGTTGCCTAGCAACCTGGCAGCAGTCAGTCCCACTCCTTTCTGCTCGTTTCCTTACATGCGTCCTCACAGGTTTTTTCTTGTTTGTTTGTCCTGCAATAGCAGGATCTGCACACCTAATACCTGAAAAGGTGGCTAATATGTTACTCAGCAACTGGGATAATGAAATATGGGTCCTTGCTCTTAAAGAGGACCCATCTGC
The DNA here is from genome assembly GCA_007922815.1 of Macrotus californicus. Lineage (NCBI taxonomy): Eukaryota > Metazoa > Chordata > Mammalia > Chiroptera > Phyllostomidae > Macrotus > Macrotus californicus. The sequence goes on from VMDR010020256.1 coordinate 10,814, forward strand.
AGTCACAGGTTCCAGTCAGGCATGCGGGGGGCATTTGATTTGTGTTTCATTGCTGTGTTAGACTAGCCTTCTTCACCACTCAACAAGGCACATCCAACGAGTAGTGTAAACAGAATTACTTAGGAATCCTTCAGGCCTCACATACATCCTCACATATGAAACTGTCCACATCCTTGTGGCTCTAACAGACTTTCTCTGTTATAACCCTATACTGATAATACCAATGACGTCCCATAACATGCCATCAGCCTGATCCAAGCACAGACTCTCAACCGTGTCATCTGGGCATAGAGCTTGCCCAAAGGGCAGCACAGTCTGGATATGTGTATTCACAGTGCCACTTCATCCTTTCTGTAAGGTGGAATGCGTGGCCCTGTTGGGGTGCTGCAGTTATCTGGGAGTTGCTGCTTCTGTTGCTTTGATGTTTTCCTCTGACATTCTTCTTCTTACGGGTCCAAAGGGCATTTACTTTCGAACTAGACCTTAAGCCATGCTTATATATGTCCTGTAAGGGCATGCCTGAATCAATAGCTATGAAGTTTTACATGTGCATCCAGAATCAGGAATACGGCTGGGGGGGCAAAGAAGCAGCTTGTGCAGTTGGGTTTTTAAACAGATCAACCACCAGAGAGAGCTGTATAGGAACGATAATGCCTTTGGGGAATGGAGAAAGTTGCTATATTCATAATCCCACATGAGTCCATGAATAAGGTCCTCATTCACGAAGGAATGTGGTCTTGGGCTGTAAAGAAGATTTGCCATCTACTTCCTGCATGTTTGGCTAATTATATTTCCTCAGCTCCCCTTAATTATACAGACCAGATGCTTTATGACTAGAAATAAACACACAAAAAAGAAAAAGCATTCGAGACAAACTGTCTGTGACGAAGAGTCATAAACTGAAAGAAATCAACAAATTAAGGAGTCTAGTCACTGTCACACTTCACCTGCCGCAGTCCATCTTCTCAGTTCAATTATGCTGTGTGTGATGGTGAACATTTAAAAAACTTGAGGCCAAAGTATTTTGGTGGTTTTCTTTTCCTTTTTCTTTTTTGAATAAGCAGCAAAGAAAACATCAATGCTAATTCCAAATCCTGGAGTAGAAAAATTAATCTATTAGAGAACATGGTACGAAAAATCCTCTGGTAGTACTCATTTTTTAAATTTAATTTTTTAAGTATATTTTATTGATTATGCTATTACAGTTGTCCCAGTTTTTTTCTCTCCTTTATCCCTCTCCACTTGGCACCCCCTCACCTTCCAGCATTCCCCCATCTTAGTTCATGTCCATGGGTCATAAATGTAAGTTCTTTGGCGTCTCCATTTCCTACACTATTCTTAACCTTCCCCTGTCTATTTTGTACCTACCAATTACGCTTCTTATTCCCTGTACCTTTTTGCCCCCATTTTCTCCCTCCCCCTCCCTACTAATATCCCTCCATGTGGTCTCCATTTCTGTGATTCTGTTCTTGTTCCAGTTGTTTGCTTAGTTTTTGTTTTTGCTTTTTAGGTTCAGTTGTTGATAGTTGTGAATTTGTTGTTATTTTACTGTTCATAGTTTTTTATCTTTTCCTTAGACAATTCCCTTTAACATTTCATATAATAAGGGCTTGGCGATGATGAACTCCTTGAACTTGACCTTATCTGGGAAGCACTTTATCTGCCCTCTCATTCTAAATGATAGCTTTGCTGGATAGAATAATCTTGGATGTAGGTCCTTGCCTTTCATGACTTGGAATACTTCTTTCCAGCCCCTTCTTGCCTGCAAGGTCTCTTTTGAGAAATCAGCTAATAGTCTTATGGGCACTCCCAGCAAGAAAAAAGGAGAGTAGGTAACTCTCTCCTTTTCTTTTGCTGCTTTTAAGATTCTCTCCTTAACTTTAATTTTGGGTAACTTAATTATGATGTGTCTTGGTGTGTTTCTTCTTGGATCCAATTTCTTTGGGACTCTCTGTGTTTCCTGAATTTCCTGGAAGTTGATTTCCTTTGCCAGATTGGGGAAGTTTTCCTTTATTATTTGTTAAAAAAAGTTTTCAATTTCTTCTTCTTCTCCTGGCACCCCTATGATTCGGATATTGGAGCATTTAAAGTTGTCCCAGAGGTTCCTCAGCCTCTTCCCATTTTTTAAAATTCTTGTTTCTTCATTCTGTTCCAGTTGGATGTTTATTACTTCCTTCTGTTTCAAATCATTGATTTGAGTCCCAGTTTCCTTCCCTTCACTGTTGGTTCCCTGTACATTTTCCTTTATTTCACTTTGTGTAGCCCTCATTGCTTCCTTCGTTTTGTGACCAAGCTCAATCATTTCTGTGAGCATCCTGATCACCAGTGTTTTGAACTCTGCATCTGATAGGTTGTCTATCTCCTCGTTGCCTAGTTCTTTTTCTAGAGTTTTGATCTGTTCTTTCCTTTGGGTCATATTTCTTCGTCTGGGCATACCTTATAACTAGACAAGTAATACATGAATACATTCTCTTTGTTTAAAAAATAAATTACAGGTATGGTTCAAGACCCCCATTGCCTCCTATCTGCCTAGAAATAGTCATGATTTCCTACTAGTGTGTTTTCTTCCAGACTTTTCCTAATTATTCATGTAGGTGATGATACTCCACATGAAGAACATGTTCCCTTTACACCTTTCTGAAAAGCCAGGCTTATGTCAGGCCTCATGGAATACTAGAAAGATTTATTAATAAATGTCACCCCCATAAATTTAATTTAAGAAAAGAACAGGCTGGTGTGGCTCAGTGGATTGAGCGACAACCTGTGAACTGAAAGGTCGCCAGTTCGATTCCCAGTCAGGGTACATGGCTGAGTTGCCAGTCAGGTGCCTTGTTGAAGGCATGTGAGAGGTAACCAATCGATGTGTTTCTCCCTCTCCTTCTCCCTCCCTCTCTCTAAAAGTCAATAAATAAAATCTTTTATAAAAAAGAACAAGTTATAAGTTTTAAATTAAAAAATAATACTAAGAATAACATTGGACTAGGACCTGGTAGGCCTGGATTTGAATCTCAACCCTGTTCCCTGTTTTGTGAGTGACTTTGGCCAAGCCACAAAGTGCTCTGCAAATGGGCTTAGCCAAATCTGCCTCGGACAGTTATTCATTCATTTGTTCTACAAATATTTACTGAATTCCTTCCAAGTGCCAAGCACCTGTGCAAAGTTCTGGTATAAGGTGGCTTGCAAAAAAAATAAACAATTACAAGACAGTATGGTAAGGAGCATATCACAGATGTCCCAGGTGCTGTTGGGATCATGGCACCCAGGAGTTAGGGAAGTCTTCCTGAAGGCCATGTTGACTAAGCTGAAATCTGGGTGAAAAGATGCAATTAATGGAGCAAAGGGGAGTTTGGATTGTGGGTCACAGTGTGGAGTTTTAGGAGGCAGAAGCAGTTTTCCAGGCAGAAGACATTATATCCAAAGAAAGTAAGATACATCTTAGGTTATTATTATTTTTAAATTTTAATAAGCTGAAGTATGGCTGAAACAGAATTTGAAGAGGGTTCAACTAGAAATGAGATGGGAGAGTTGGGCAAGACCTGTATGTAATATCCTGTGTGAGGGAGTTAGAGCTGGATCCCTTGAACATGGGGAGCCACTCAATTTAACCAGGGGTTAGGGAAGTGATGAAATTACCTAGAAGCAAGAGTAGCTTTTCTACCACAGCCTTAGAAGGGGGTCTTTGAGAACTAAGTTAAGTTCAAGTACAAGAAGACAAAGATAGATTTGGAAGCATGAGACTTTGTGACTATGCAAATGAACCCGCCTACTTAGTATGAGAAGGGCGGGACCAAAGCAAGAGCATGCAAAGGTGTGCAGTGTTGAACCTCTGCCCTAGGTGGCATGTTAAACAGATGGTCACCCCAACCCCAGCACTGGGGCTGGGCAGAGTGTGAAAAGGGTTCAATGTTTGAGCAGAAGATTGTAAGGCCTTGGAGGGGAAGGTGGAGGGTCTTTCCTAAGCAAGGCTGTGGCTGCCCCACACCTGGAGGCGTGTCTAACTTGTTTTGCCTCAAAACAAGTACTGACATCACAGGGTGGGGTAGGGGGAGGGGCAAAAGTGGGGAAGTCCAGAAGTGAGGCAGAAATGTGGCTGAGGGTCACCAACACATTTCTTTCCACAGCATTTTATTATTCTCCGGGTGATCATCCAGCATCTAATAATCACTGTTTTCCGAGAGAAAAGCTGGAACCCGGGGAGAATGACTGGCTTGCTCAGAGCTGAACAAATCACAGCAGAGCAGTTAAGGGAGTTTGCCTGCTGCCGGCCAGAGCGTTGTGTTTTCCCAATGCCCTTTCACAACCTGTCTTTTTAAATCGTTTATGCTATTACAGTTGTTCCTGCTTTTTCTTCCTTTCCCAAACCTACCTCGTGGGCGCCCATCCTCGTCCCAGGTTGGGTCCCTCGAGCTCGCGAACCCGCACCGGGTGCGGGTTGCTCCCCCAGGCACCCACCTTGGGCTTGGGGGTGGGGCACTGAAGCGCCCGCAATCTGAGCCCACGACCTTCCTCCGGACTTGGCCTCAAGTATCTCAACCGGCTCCACCCAGGGGGATCATACAAAGGGAATAGGTACCTAAAGACCTAACTATTGGAGTTATATGCAAACTATAAAACAACTATCCATGCCTATTATGTTTACAGAAGTAAAACACAGGCTTAACATTTTGGCAGGGATCTGGAAATTATATTTAAAAGTAACAGCAGAATTGAAGAGAACCAAATAAAAATTCTATAATTTAAACATGAAATAAACAAATTAATAGCTCAGGAGAAGGGTTTCATAGTAAATTGTACGTTGCTGGAGAGACAATTGACAAACTGGAAACTGGGAGAGAGGAAACTATTGGAATGCAGGACAGAGAAACAAAGACAGAAAATACGAGAGAGACCGGGCGGATCCAGTGAAAGTTCTAACAGGTTTTTTTCCAGTTCCAGAAGAAAAGAGGGGAAAGAAAGGGGCAGTGGCAATATTTGAAGAAATAATTGGGATGCAGCTGGAATCAGGATCCCTGAATATTCCATCAGAGGAAAGTTTCCACCTCCCACCGAATTCCTGGAGTTACTGTATTTTGTCATGTATAATGCACACTGTTTTTGCCCAAATTTTTGAGGGAAAAATAAGGATGTACATTATACACGGGTGGTACCTGACATACCTTGTATCTATCTGTTCTTGTGGTTTGTGTCTGTTACATACAATTTCTTGTACCATAATACGTTAAAAATAAATGCTAAAATTCCTCTATAAGACAAAAACAAATATTTAAATATAAATAAATAAATAATTGAATTAAAAAATTAAAATGAAAGATTTTTTTTTCTCCTGAAGGTTGTGGCCAGTATACCCAGCAAAAATAAGGGTAAGCACCTGGCTGGCCCAGAGCACACATAGGTCCTCTAGGGGGCGGTGTTACCTAATGCCAAACACCAGCCTCAGCATCTCAGATCTGAAAAAACCCAGGTGCTGTCCATTCTGATGGAAGAGGAGCAATCAGCTAGACTAGGAGAAGAGTGTTTCAACTTGAGGAAGTTGCGCTGGCAGTCTAGAACGCAGAGAGAGGGGAAGAGACAGAGACAGAGAGTGAGAGCGAAATGTGAATAACACCTAAACAGGAATGAGTTCAATATGTGTGGGGCACAGAAGCAGATGATGAGATGATAGAGAAGACTCAGAAGGGATAGGTGAAAACCGGTACATAAAGAGCCTTATGAGCCATAGAATGTTTGGGGCTCCTTCTCTGGGCTATGGAAGGGGTTTTAAGCAGGGAAACGATATGATCCGATTTACATGTTAGAAGAATCACTCTGGGTAGTGTATGGAGAAGTGGTTGGAATGGGGGTAGCGATAGTTGAGAACAAGCAAGGGGCTGTGCTGGAAGTCATCCAGGTGAGAGCTGAGGGTGACCTGCTATTTCTTTTGATGACCTTTAAGAAATCACAGTACCTAATGTTTGTAGGGTGCAGGAAACAGGTATGCTCACATGCTGCTTTTGAGATAGTTAACTGAAGGAACTTTTTGGAAAGCAGTTGAGGAATAACAAGGATTTAAAAATATAAACTTCACTTTCAGGATTTATCCTAAATAAATAACTAAGAATATGCAGCTCATCTTAATATTAATTATGAGAGGAATGTGTTAAAAACAACCTAAATGTCCAACATTGGGATCAATCAAATCATATTACAAAAGTAATTTCTTCTTTATCTTTTCACCTTTTAATTTCTATAATTAATATGGCTGACATTTAAAAAAAATCCTCCCCCAAGGATATGTTTACTTATTTTAGAGAAAGACGAAGGGAGAGAGAGAAACATCGATGGGTTGCCTGCCATACGTGCCCAGACCAGAGACTGTTCCTGCAACCTAAGTGTGTGCCCTGACCAGGAAATTGAAAACTTTTTCAAAGAATTAATTTCAAAATATGGTTCAGAGACATGTTACCAATTCCATGCTATGTGATTTACCTCAGAAAACAGAAAAAGGTAAAAACTTTCTCAAACTGTTTTGTAAGTTCAGCATTAACCTAACACCAAAGTCTGACCAAGACAACCAAAAAATTATTTATATATATTTATGTCAATTTATATATTAAAAATGTGCAAAAATTCCAAATAAAATACCAACTAACTATATATTTTTAAAAGATATTTTAGTTTTTTAAAAAACCTATGCCATAATACTTTTCAAAAAGAAAAAGAGATCAATGTATGTCAAAATGACATTTGATAATACTTAAAACCTAATTAATGCTGGCTTACAAAAATGTCTTGATAAAATAGAAAGAGTATTCACTAAATATGGTACAGAAAGTATAGCATATATAGCAAATATAGTATATCAAATCAAAAGCCAAGATCACACTTAATGCACATTGGAAACATTTCCTTTGAAATAAG
>VMDR010020257.1:0-17680 GCA_007922815.1 Macrotus californicus
AGGAGGCTGGGATACAGGCACTAGAGAAAATGACATAAAATACACAAAGATGTTCCTGAGCACATGTAGTTCTTCAGTAATTGTTTCCCATAGTATCTGAATATTCCTGATCTTCCCCTGCTTGTGAATTATTATTCAACAGGTATAATTCCCAAAACATTGAGTTAAGGAGCCGCTAACCCCAAAATTTTGCAATGTAATAAAAGGCTAACCTTCAAAAGATGTATTCCTTACCCAGATCATATTCAGTCAACAGAAATCTTTAAAGTGCTGATAACATTCATCAGTTTAATTAATGTTTATTTAATTCCTTCTCCTGGCCATTAAAGGAGGGACTGTACCCGATAAGTAAAAGACAAAGGCTGTTGTAACTGAGTCAGTTGGAAAGCATGTATTCAACACCTACTCTTCATGAAGAGAAATGCTTATGAATTAATGAATGTAAACCAAAATGAAAAGGAAACACCCCGTGTTTGATTAGCCATGTTATTGCTCTGTACCTTTCATCAGGAATTTAGGTGGGGAGGGATCATTCAGTGGATGCCAACCAGACAGTGCTCCTGACCTGTACATTATTCAATGGAAAGTGGGAGGACTGTAACGAAAGAATTAGGAGGCGAAACAAAATTGCTTTACAGATCAGAGGGATTAAAGGCACCATGGGATGATTCAGTGGTCAGTGATTTCTTTTCCTACTTGATAATGTTATTGCAGCACCCACGTGCTATTCGGGAGTATCTCGGAAATTTGCGTACAATACATGCTCACCAAAGATTGGAATTCGAAAAGTAAGCGTCTAGCATACTAAGTGATATGCCCTCATTAGAAGACAATCACTAAGGCAGTAGTCGCAAGCATGAGCCTAAAGCCTGAGTCTCACTTGAATCAGTTGCTGTTAGAGCCCTGGACTCACAGCTGGAATGGACCTTGGAGATCACTCCAACCCATTCACATTTTAGGTAGAGTTTTAGGCATTTTACTTAACACACATCATCTCATTGAACTTGTTCATTTATTCAAAGTGCCTATTTGTGCACCATGCTCTATTTGCAGTGCTAGAGATATGGTGGTAGACAAAAAAGACCAAGTCCCTGCCCTGGAGAAGCTTTTGTTCTAGTTGGGGAGACTAAAATAAATACCTAAAATGATGTTGAAATGAGGTAATGCTAAGACAAGGTAAAGCAAGGAATGGGCTATAAATGTCTTGAGAAGAAGCTGGATATTCTAGAAAAAAACCCAGCAACTACAGAGACCCTGAGTGGGGCACAACCAGCCCATCCAAGGCACATCGAGGAAAGGAGTGCCGCGGGATGGGGAAGCAGGGTGAAGTCAGAGAGGCAAAAGCAGGCGAGTATCCTGTAGGGCCTTAGAGATTATAGCCTCAGAGGTCATGGTCCTTTTACTTTAAGTAAAAGCCACTGGAGAGCCAAAGAGTGACATGATCACAAGTTTGTGGTGGTGCTGGTGCAAACGAACCTACTAGCTGCCAGTGTAGCCATCTACAAGTGTGCCACATACAAGTATGTACAGTGCATAATACTTGACAATGATCAAAAATGATGATGTCACTGGCTTATGTATTTACCATACACTTTTATCATTATTTTAGAATGTACTCTTTCTGCTTACAGAAAAAAAATGTTTGCTGGGAAACAGTATGCTATGTTATGCCAGCAGTAGTTTCATACATCTGTGTTTACCACGCTTCTTGATTGCATCATTTTCTCTTGTGCTTCATTTAAACTTGTGTTTTCTTGTCCAGTAAGATGCTATGAAGGCTTGTAGTCTGGGAGCAATAGACTATGCCATCTAGCTCAGGTGTGCAGTAGGCCAGACCATCCAGGTTTGTATGAGTGCACTCTATGATGTTCGCACAACAAAATCACCCAAGGACACATTTCTCAGAATGTATCCCCACCGTGAAGCAGTGAATGACTACATGTATTTTGAAGGTGAGCTGCAAGGGTTTGTCACTGGACCTAATGTGGTGTGTGAAAGGGAGGAGAAACGGATGAGCCCACACCTTTGGCATGAGCCATAGGGGAGAAATGAAGCTACCATCGACCTATGTGAGGAAGACCACATAGGTAAGATGCACATTGGACATCAAATGAAGTCAGGCAGGCAGCTAGGCACTCAGGACTGCCCAGGGGGTTTCTGAAGCCTTGAGAATAGATGAGGTCACCTAGCTAGTGAGTGTAGATAGAGAAATCCAAGGACAGAGCTCTGGGACACTCCAACATTAAGATTAAAACAAAAGAAGAGAAGTCAACAAGATGGACTGAGGAGTGACAACGGAGCAGAAGATAAAACAGGTGTCCTGGGCACCAAAGGAGGGCAGAAAGGACAAATGGGTCGAATGCTGCCGTCAGGTCACAAAAAGGCAAGGACTGCAATGCTGTCAGGGGATTCTACCATTTGGAGGTGATTGGGGGTCTTGAAAAGGGCAGTTTCAGCGGGGCAATGAGGGTGAACACATAATAAGGTAATGTTCAAGGCAGAGGGAGAGGAGAAACTGGAAACAACATGCTTTCCAGGAGGTTTACTCTGAAGGGAGCGAGCAGCAGAGTAACTGGAAAGGGTCAGAAGACCTGGAAGATGGGTGCCATTGTCACCATCGGACTGACCACTCGACAGAGCCAAACAAATTGCCCAAGTTGCTAGATTTTGACATGGTGAGAGCAGTTATGATTGCAGAGCTCAGATCCTTGACCTACACTCCACAGCAAAGGGATAAAGGCAAGACATTCATTTATCATTCTATTTGTGGGAATAGCACCAGACTACACACAAGCAAAGCCAAAGTCAGGTCGTGGAATGCTTAAAGAGAACAAGCTGTTAATTTTCATTTAAAATTTTCTACAGACTGCCTCTCATATCTAGGGCCTTAGTGTGTTATTTTAATTGGAATTCTAAAAGGAAGAAAATGAATATCTTTCCTACCAATGTTCACTTCACACTGGAGAAAGTCACCCGCCAGGTCCATTCTGGTCAGGAGACCTGAACTTTTCCCTGGGTGGGTACATGTGGTCATCTACCACCTGCAGCAAATTTTCCAGACTTTTTTAGTTTCTGTTTTTCCTAAAAGCAGAGTTCAGGTGAGTTCTGAACCAGAAGCCAAGAGTGCTGCCCCTATTTCCATCCCTAACAAGCGGGTGACCAGCGGACTTCAAATATTATGTAAAGGTGACATAACCTCACCTATGGAAACAGGAGAACTAGGCAAGTCTATCCTACTGAAACTATAGCGTTCTAGGGGCTTACTTCATAATTTCCTTAACTCACTGAAATCAAAGCCTGGGACCTTCTTTAAAGCCCTGTGGCACGGGGGGAAAGCACCTGGGCCACAGGCCCTCAATAAAGTGTGGATGGATTGATAGGGGAGTTTGGAAGACAGTCGTCACTAACGTAACGCTACGTTGAGCGTGCGTTTTTCTTTGCATGCTCAGCACACCTCGGCTTGTGTAAAACGAAAACCACTGTGGCTCTTCTGGGGGTCTTCCCTCGCAGAAACCAATCCCAGAACATCGCCAACCCCCACCTCGCCCTCTGCATCCGCCACATTCCCAACTAACCAGAAAGCACTCTAACTCAGCAGTGTAAAAGTTTAAAGACTTCCTAACAGAGTCATTTTTTAAAGTTTTGAGTCAAGGATCTGAAAGAATGAGGAGACCATGTAGGGAAGCGCCCTGCTTTCTGTCCCACAGGGATCCCCCATTTTGGGGGCGCGCTGCTCTCTCAGTCCCCGCACCCTCTTTCAGAGCAGACCTGCCCAGCGCCGAGTCCAGCGTCCCACATGAGGGCAGAGGGGATCCGGCCGGTACCTGGCGGATAATAACGGAGCAGGAGGCTCTTGAGCTTCATTTTCTCGCTCTGGGACCCCAGGCGGAGCCAATTCGTAGCCATGGAAACGGCCAAACAGCAGCAGGAGGCCCGAGCGCATGCGCGGGCGCCTTGGCGGACTACGGGGTGCAGAACTTAAAGCCTGGTGCTGCTTGGGTCGCAGGTGACCCAGGGCAGAAGGGGAGTCCAGCCCAGTGAGACGCGGGCGGGGAGCACGACCTGCCCCCGCCGTCGCCTGCATCTGCCTTTGGGTTCCAGGGAGCAGCCGGGGGCTCGAGGGCGCGGCGCCGAGACAGCGCTCCCGCCCCCGTTGCCGCCACCTGAATCTACACCCCTGGGTGCCTGGGGTGGGCAGGGGCCAGGTCCCCTTATGTCCTTAGTAAGGGTGACCTCATAAGGGCAGGCGCGCAGCCGGGGACCGCCGGCCTAGGCCACCCCCTGGGCTGCGAACCCCGCAGTCCATTGGGTTCCAAGAAGCAAGGATGGGAGAAAAATCTCTTTGTCGTTTTCCATTTCCGGTTCCTCCTCATCCCCTGCTCCTGTCCTCACGAAAGTAATATGACCTCAATGTAATAGCCTACATTTGCCGACGTGGTGTCATACACTGTGCTAAGCGCCTGTACACCTATACTCACCCAGCCTTAACAAAAGTATGAATTATGCACCATTTATACCACCTCCCATCTCAAGAAAGAGACAACTGAGAGTTAGAGAAGGTGAAGAACTACCCCAGGTCTAGGTCAAGTGAGCGGTGGAGGGTGGGAACGTGGTGTTTCAGAAGCCTACACCTGTGCTCTGAACCCCAGCTTTCCCGGCCTATCCTTGGCCTACTCTGTTTCTTGCCACCACCATCAGTCCCTTGCCCACCACCTCCAGGGTTCATCAGGAAGGCTGTGGACAGGAACAGGAAGAGTCAGATAGGCAGACTGTCCATTTCCTTGAAGGAATGTGGACTCCAAGTCCCTAAGTAGGAATTTCCCAAACTTGAGCAATTCCTGCACCCAGCGGAGCCTTATTACTTCGTGAAGTCAGAAGGTACTAAAGTTGTCTCACTCTGAGAAAGCAGAGTTCTCTGGAAAAGATAGTAATGTTAGGAAAAATAGAAGACAGCAGGACAAGAGGAAGACCACATATGACTCCATAAGAGAAATCTAGGCATGAGTCTACAGGAGCTGAGCAGGCCTGGTGAGGACAGGACCCTGTGGACATCCCCCATCTACAGAGTCACCAGATTTTGGAGTTAACTCAAGGGCATGTAACACCTTCAGAAGGCTGGAGAGATGAAGGAAATGGGAAAGCCTTTGCTACTAAGTGGTACAAGTGGGCAGCACAAAAATCATCTCATCCCATCAGTAGTAAGCATCCACATCTGGGAAATGGGGAGCCAGGTGAAATCTAAGGTGCCGTCTAGCTCAAACTTCCCCGTCATTATTAAGACACTGGGAAAGGTTTAAGTAGGGAAGGGCACAGAGTTCATCTATAGAAACAAGGGACTCTTTAGCAGATTTTGTTCACCCATGTTATTGCTTAAGTTCGTGACGTTTAAAATCAGGCCTTTGGAAAAATAGTAACTTTACAGTGAGAAATCTGGTAGACACCATTTAACCACATGATCAGATTTAACATGACCAGTATTGGGGCAAACTGATATCTGTACTACCTGTTACCACGCCCTGAAAGGGCACAGCAGTTCCCTGAGGTTCCTGCCCACAAAGCATTACCTCCCTGGAATCACGAGGGAGACAGAAGAAATTGTTCAAAATAACTGTGAAGGTCAAGAAAGAAAGGACAGACTGAAAAACTACACCAGATTAAAGGACAATAAAGAGATTGAAAAAAAATTAAATGAAACTGAGTGATCTTGGGATCCTGACCCAGAAAAAAAATATTAGCTATAAAGGACATGATTGGGACACCTGGATGAAATGTGAATAGGAATCAGAGGTTAGATTATGTTAATATTATAGAAATACAGTTTAAGTACCCTGATTTTGGTTATTACTCTTTGGTTACATAAGAGAATGTCATTCTTTAAAAAAAAAACCTCAGATTTATTTAGGGATAAAGGGGTATAATATCTGCAATCAACTCTCAAAGAGTTTTGAAAAAAATTATATATGAGTATGATGTGTGTTTGGGAGGGGTGTGTGTAATTGGATAGGTAGATTGATAAGAAATGACAAAGCCGATGAACAAAATGTTGACTCTAGACAATTTCTCTTGAGAAGTTCCTTGTTCTACTCTTGCAACTTCCCCATTAGTTTGAAATTACGCCAAAATGAAAAGTGGACTTTGTTTCCCACAGTTCAGAACATTACCAGACACAGATGACAATCAAAACTGTTTGGCTCTGCTTCTGTTTTGTTAAGAGAGTCCCAAGTTCAAGTTCACTCCCTGTTTCACCCCTAATTGTACCTCCATCGTCTTCTAGTTATGGAACCAAGAGCCTCCGTGATTATTGCCTACCCCTCCCCACTCTCCAATTCTAGGATTTCCCCTACTTCCTTGAACCAAACTTATGGATTGTCCTTTTAATTCTGAAGAAAAGGGTTCTAGCTCTGCAAACTTTGACATCTCTCCCTTGGCTCAAGAAGCTTAAAGCAAGTTCTCCACATGAGTGGTTAAAGAATGTCCTAACTACTTCCCCATTGTAGCCAGAGCCCTCCTCATTAACTCTGGGGCACGGGCCCTTGGAGGTGCAGTCTAGTCTTCCCACAGCCTATGCACAGCTGAGGTCAGTAACCCTCACTTTCATCTTTACTTGAGAGTTGTTTATCTGCTCCAAGCACCTTGGTTGTCCATTGTTTCCAAAGGTCTCCTCCCAGTTTCTCCCAAGGACCGAGGCCCTTTCTGCCAATAGAACTCCTACTGTTTGACCTTATCATCCCAGAATCCTTGTCACAAGTGCCCAATATGTCTCCCATCCCCTTTTCTAGGAAGGCAGTGGACCTGTATGCAGATAAATTGGCAGTCCAAAGAGAAGCAAATAAAGTTCATGAGTGCAGGCAGATTTCTTGGCCTTGGTTTAAGTTGAGGTTAAATCTGTGCTTAATTGACTCACCATCGACTCATTTCTGGAAGCTGCTGTGTGAACCTCTCAGCCTGAGTAAAGGGTTGTTTCATTCTAAATTGGCCCCGATTTAGTTATGAATGATGTACAGAAATATGCAAAACCAAAATTCCTACATGACCCAGGTGATGGGCACTCATCCCAGTGTGTGGCTGACTTGGTATGACTTCCTCAGGGGGCTACTGCAGAGACCTCCCTCGCACTTTTAATCAATCCACGGCATTCTCTGTCAATTTGAGCGTTGACACACTCAATCAACAGTTGCCATTCATACAGATTTGTACAGATAAAGGGAGTATTTAACTCTGGGCTTCTTCCCACTGAGCCCTGCCTTCAACAACCAGAAACTAAAAAATTAGTAGCATTAACTTTTCTCCCCCAATCCAATCCATTCTTGTGCATTGAAGCCACTCTGGGCTTCGGTTCTCACGGTGTCTCCCTGGGCCAGCAACAGCATCTGTCTCAGCTGGGAACTTGTTAGAAATGCAAATCCTTGCCCCACCCAGCACCTACAGAATCAGAAATGCTGGCAGTGAGGTCCAACAATCCTGGCTTGAACAAGCTTTCCGAGTGATTTGCATGAATGGTGAAGTTTGTGAACCACTGCTCTAGTGTCATAAGCTACATTGGCTGGGCAAAAGCAGAGCAACATTGAGTGCTCCCCCCCTACAATCAAGCCTTTCGTGTGTTCTCAACCATCTTCCCTGATTGCCAGGGACAGTAAGCTGGTTGCTCAGCCACATCCCAGGATATGAATGAGACACAGAAACAATGTGGGAAGAAAGTGAAATTCCCTTGCTGATCAGGTTTTAGGTGCTCCAGTGCACCAGGAGAGACCAATGGATGTCAGACTAAGGGAAGGATAAGAAGGTCCCTGGGAAGGATAGCTATGAGCCAGGGGATCTCTACAACTGGGAGAGGGAGAGAAGGAAGGGAGAAGGGCCAAGGAAGGGCAGCCAGAGTCAGCCTGGGGGATTCAGAGTCAGTACCGAGGCAGGACAGGAGGGCAGGAGTTCCAGCTGCAGCGGGACTTGGTGATTTCCATGTGATCCAGTTCCTCCAGGAGAGAGCCATGTCATCGATCATTGATGAACTGTGTCACTTGGCTTTGGGGTCCTCATGGAAAGCAGGAGATAAAAAAGAGAAGCCCAGTTCCCTCCTGGAGAGAAAAATAGAAAGAGGACATCTGGGTGTCCAGAGTCTGGCAGGAGAGGTCAGGTGTGCAGACCCCCAAGAAGAGGGGCTCAGGGGCACACTGCTGCCACATCACTTTTTACCTTCTTCCCATGCTGGCCCCCACCCTACTGAAGGACTCACAAACTATCTGATCTTGCCTGGAACCAGAAAATGGGTGGGGCTGGGGGCCACTAATTGAATCATTCAATAAGTATGTATCAAGGACTACGAATGCCAAGTATGTTCCAGGTATAAGGGACCTAATTCTAAAAAAAAAATATTTCAGGGAAATCATCTAGAGAAAGAATCAGACTTGACTTCAGGTGGGTTTGGAACTATTCCAGTTGTGGAGAGGGACCCCATCTCCAAAAGTGACCACATTTACATTTACATTTACAGATGGGCTCCTGCTGAGACACACAGGTCACCCTAGCAGGGCTGAGAAACAATAGCTGTTCCATTTGTTTTCATTCCTTAGAGCAGAATACCTGACCTGAAGTCTAGCTCCACCCCCTACCAGCCCTGTGATCTAGGGCTAAGTTCATATCTCCTACGGCTTCAACTTACTCATTGGAAAGAAATGATTGCAGTATCCAATTAATAGAGCTGGTGTGGTTGATTCCCTAAGTATTAAGGATGGTGAAGATAACAAGTATTATCTTAAGGTTGCTTGTGTGAAATTGGGGAAAGGGAGTATGCATATTGTTCCCATTTAAAATGATAATCTAGCCTAACAATTACTCTGATAATCATTCACATGCAACAGGAGTCCTTTTTGATACTTGACAACAGGTGTACCTTACTAGTTATGTTAATTAGTATGAGAACAATTACTCTAAATATTAAAACTGGTTTACAACCCTTAAGACGTGATTATTTTCTCTGTAGATCTAAATAAATACGTCTTCTTAAAAAAAATGACCTGTGAGAATTTAGAAGAGGGCAGAAGAACAATGAAGGTTAAAAGAACATGAACAAAGGGATCAGGAGGTCATGACACCACCTTCTGTGCCTGGTACACAGTTGGTCCTCCATTCATGCTCCATGTTTGAGAGTTGAGGGATCCATTTAGAAAAGGAAGTAACTGATGATGTGAAGGTAGATTTCAGGGCTAAGACAGCCAGATATGCCTTGATAGGCGTGGCCCAGTTGTTAGGGTGTCACCTGGAAAACCGAATGGCTGCAAGAGCAGTTCCTGGGCAAGGTACATATCTCGATAACATGTTTGGTCCCAGGTCAGGGCATGTACAAGAGGCAACCAATCAATGTTTCTCTCCCCCTTTTTCTTACTTCCTTCCCGTCTCTTTAAAAATAAACAAATACATAATTTAAAAAGAGAGAGAGAGAGAGTCAGACACGTGGAGACAAATTTCAGCTCCACGTGAAGAACTTTGTGCCGCGTGTCTGGACAGGACCTCGGGCGTCTCCAAAGGTCCTGAGAGTTTCCCAGCACAGGAAGCGTTTTAGCTGAGGAGGCGGGATAATTGCAGAATGCAGTGTTACTGGATCTAATTTCTTTCTTGATACTACGATTCCATAATTTTGCACCATCTGTGTTTTCACGAAAGAATAAACGTGGGAAGGTGAACAGCAGTGGATTGCATGTGGAAGATGGAAGTTCCGATCCTGACCTTCTCATCAATGACACTGAACTTTTGGTTACTCATCAGCAAGTCATTTTCTTCCACTCATTCATCTCTAGCAGAACACGTAGCTACCTTACTCATACTCTGGGCTGTTATTCTTGTTGTTCCTTCCACCTGATAAGCCTCCCATGCCATCCGTTCACTCTGAAGTCTTACCAGGCAAGAATTACCTTCTCCACATGCTGAGTTCAATTCATGCAAGCGTACGTGGTGGGGGAGGGTTTCACATCACAGACTCTGAAATACCCCTATCGGGCCTTTCCTGTCTCAAGCCCCCATCCAGAAGACTGCATCTGGCCCCTTTCTGGTAAATTCACTTGAACCTGTGCCTTTGGAAAAATTACAAAAGGTGTCACCTGTGGATTGCAGGATTCCAAAAGGTGTCCCTTCACCCTTCCAGGGCCTCCAGGGCCAGGCTTAAGGGGGCACTTCCAGAGCTGGCTGACCCAGGTTTCGCCCTACTCATTCTCCCTGGCAAGACTTATTGAGCTCCCCAGACTGGTCACCAAACCCAGCAGGCCACAACCGTCCGTCCACGTTTGTCCATGGGCTTGTTGATCCTTATAATCTTGTTCCCACAAGAGCCTTTACCCTTCTCACCTTCCACATCTGGTTCAGACTCTATTTCTAGTGCATTTGCTTGCAAGCTGCTTTTTGATTCAGAAGAAGTGGGGGAAAGATATGCCATTAGGGTAGACTTGCTAAGAGTTAAACGGGTGATGCTGTTGGTGACTCTGTCCTCCTAGGGATGGAGCATGGCCTTGAAAGGACACAGAAATGAGTCAGAGGAGTTTGAAGTTTGCATGCCATTCTGCCACTTACTAGCAAAGTCACTTTTAGAACTTCAGTTTGCTGTACTTACAGTGGGGACAATAACAGCATCTGCCTCATGGGATTCCCGCACAGATTAAATGACGTAAATACGGGCCGTGCACTGTACACCCCTTGATGGTTCCAGCCCCCTAAAAATCTTTAAACATGATTGTACTGCAGCTGAGTTACCCAACTCTGGAATACATGGTTTTCACAACCTTTACAACTGAGTTACCCAACTCTGGAATACATGATTTGCACAATATATCTAACTGTCTCACCACTTCAGAGGATTTTTGCAGTCCAATTGTAGCTACTTAGCTGCTAACTAGCCCATTGGCAGTAGGGGGCAGCAGTGTACACGTGTTACATCTCAGCTGTAACACTTGCTCCCTCCCAAAGTCCAAGCCAGGTCAGACAAAGGAGTTCAGGGTCTGCACAGAGCACAGGCTTGTCTTTGAAGGTCATTCCCCCGATAGGCCAAAACAGTAGATAAGACAGATTTTTGTTTATCACTTTACAATTTTGTAATTACTTGTTGAGCTTTTGTAATGTGAAAGTATCTTTCTCTTTGCTTTGAAAGAATATTCAAAATTGGTGAGCTAGATTTACTGCATTTAACTTTTTCTTATGTGTTGCTGCTGTGTTCTTCACCATAATTTACTATATTTGACGGAGAATTTAAAAAAAACGTTACTGTTTGAATATCTAATAAAAGAGGGATAATTATAGGTGACATAACTATAAGAAATCAAAACATGTGGTTTAAATAGCCCTGCAAATGATGCACAGATTGCTAGCAATGGGGAAAATGATGTTAACATTTACCGAGTGCCAGGTTTGTGCCTCTGCTGGGTATTATATAAGTGTATTATACAAATTATTATCTGACTCAATCTTCACAAACCCTGTGTGAAGTAAGGACCATTGTCCTCTTTTAACAGATGAGAAACTAAGACTCTGAGAGCATGAGAACTTCCCTGTCCCTGTTTCTGGCCTTTTTATTTTTATAGTAGGATTTTTTTGTTGTTTTGCTTTTTAATTACAGTTGACGTAAAATATTATAGAAGTTCCAGGTGTGTGTTTATGGCCTTTTTGTATTTTTTTAAAGATTTTGTTTATTTATTTTTAGAGAGAGGGGAAAGGAGGGAGAAAGAAAGGAAGAGAAACATCGACGTGAGAGAGAAACGTCAATCCATTGCCTCTCTTCTGCAACCCTCACCAGGGACCACACCCACTGCCCAGCCAGGTGCCCTGACCAAGAATCAAACCTGCAAGCCGTTGCTTTGCGGGCTGATGGCCCACCAACTCAGCTGCACTGGTCAGGGCTGTTGATGACCTCTTCAACTAGTTCTTTTATTGAACCAACTTTTTTGCTTGCCTGTTAGTCTACATTTTTTTTAAGCTTAAATTTCGATTCTCTCCTACCTTTCCTTTTAAGAATGCAGCACTTTCATGTCAAGTGAAGACCTGCTCCAATACCTTCGCTGAGTCGAGTCAGCGGGGCCGCAGCAGCACACGGTCCCTGCAGGACTCACTGGGTGCTGGCTGACAAACCAGGACGGGGATGGCGTGTGTGGCTGTTGCTCAGCCAGGATTTTGACTTCACTGGTGTCTATTGAACAGAACACATGGTTGCCACAAAGTAATATTTTAACACAAAAAAAGGAAAATCGCCCCACTCCAATCCATATGGTGAAATCCTAATGTCCCATGGGATGGTGTTAGAAAGCGGGCCTTTGGGAGGTGAGTGGGTCCTGAGGGTGGAGCCCTCGTGAACGGGACTCGTGTTCCTATAAATGAGGCCCCAGAGAGAGGTGCTGTTCTCTTACCCCATGTGAGGACATGTCTGCAACCTGGAAGAGGGCCCTTCCCCAACCACTCTGGCACCCTGATCTCAGACTTCCAGACTCCAGAACTCTGGGAAATAAATGTTTATTGTTTATAAGCTATTGTGTCTGTGATATCTCGTTACAGCAGTCCAAACAGACTGAGACAAGCATCACCATGATATCCAAACAATGTCACTTTTGAACAAGGAATCATGTCCCTGCTCAGGAATTAGGAAGTCATAGGGTCCCCGGCCCTTCCCACAGCCTCACCACCCAGGGGGGCCACTGGTCCACAGAGCACCCGGTTCCAGGGCCAGTGGGAAACACTATTGGGTCAGATTGGGGCATATCACCCCTGAACTAGCAACCACAGTCAGAATACATTGTTTCGGGATCCAAATATGGATATACAGTGGCATCTCTTAACATGCCACCTGATAATTCATTCATGAAAGGTAAAAAGTTTGATTATCTTTTCACCTTTGGTTCTGCTGGTTTAGAAGCCTGAGATTTCAAAGACACAATCATTCCACCATTAGATGCCACCCTGTTCCCACAGCTATGAACTGCCCTTTGCCCATTTTAAGCTCCTTGTGTCCCTGCATAAACAGGTGACAAAGGAGGGTTACCACTTTGGGGAGATGAGACTGGTTATCAAGGGGAAATGGAATTTCTGTTGAATTAGGCAGACAATGGAAGACTATTCCTGAAACCAGGAAATCCCATGGAGTAGTCCCACATCATGTCATGTCAAGTGGTGAAAGTCAACGGAAGACCAGGAAAACCAATGTAACAAGGACCTCACTAAGATTCATGCCCTTCGTTCCTGAAGGTTGTGTTATTCCCTGAATAAGAGCCCTAACCTGCTAAGGCACAGGCTGAGGCAAAGAATCAGCAGTGGAGTAAGGAAGATATAAATATCAAATACTAAATAAAGCCTCACAACCAGCTGTAGTTAACATCTTTCTTCTTTCTGAGCTGTGTCATATTTTTGTCTTCTCTCTTTCCATTTTCCCTAGTATGTTACAGAGAGCTCGTTTATCATTTTGTCCATAGGTTAGGCTGTAACAACACAAGATTATAATTAAACTAAAGAAGGAAAGACCAAGAGCCAGTGATGAATGCTGCAACTGATGATATTTTGGGCCTCTGCTTTGGGGGGCAAAGTTGCATGTATTCTCATTTGCACGAGGATTGATTTCAACATAATAATGAGAGCATTTTTGTGGCTGTTGTTGTGGTTTGAAAATTAAGTCCTGAAAGAAGGGTGTGCATTGTTGTCAAGTAGCCAAAGGTGAGTCTATGGCAAAATCTGATACTGGCTTCACCAAGGCCATTCCAAACTCTTATATTGGGCCTTAATGCAAGCTGGAGGCTGAGAAACCAAAGGCTACCTTTCCCAGGCATCCTTCCAGCTCAGGTCTCCCATGTGACCTTGCCACCCTAGCCCTCTCTAAAACAGAATGGGAGAAGGGGCATTGAAGCACAGATTTGGGCTATGTTTCCAGCTGCAATAGAAATTTCAGGGGTGTTACAGTAGAAAGATGGGACTTCAAATCTTGCCACCAAATCTTATGAGAATGTGGATAATTTCCTGGCCTTCCCAGAGCTGAGCCTCAGTATCATATGTGCATAACAATAACCCACTATGGAAAACTTATTACAGGAAATAAGTAAGAGCGTGAGAATAAACCACCTAATAGAGTACCTGGCACATGGCATCAGATGTTGGTTTCTCATTCCTTAACAACTGAGAGATCTGTTTGGCAGTTTGGTAATTGATCAAATCTTTCCCAGAGATATAATGAGTGAAAAAAATATGCCACATTGTGGGAATGATAATAAAAGAATTTGTGACGTTATCTAATAGGGCATGAAGCCAGGAGAAATATCGCTCCAACTGGGGTCTGATTTCTTTTGGGAGGGTGAAAAGTTATCTAAGCAAAGCTCCCCTTAGAACTCAGGGCCAATGTCACACTAAAACTTCCCAACCACATCACTGTTTCACTAGATATGTCTGTTAAGGAGTTTACAGGCGATGGAGCCAGGGTTTTGTGCAGCCCCTGCTCCCTCTACCATCTTGGGTTATTTCTCTTTTGAAGCAGGAAGTGCTACTTAATACATAGTGATTGCCTAGACTGTTCTTTTTTTTAGTACTTTCCAAGTTAAAATTCCTAAATATGTTATTACATGCTCTCCACTGTCATGTTAAAGCAGAACTATTTGAAATGCTTGTTCTTAAAATTCACCCACAACTTAATCTTCAGAGGTAAAAAGAATAAAAATTCAAACTGTGTTTCTCCACAGTGGAAACCACTTTTGAAACAATGAAGTGAAGTTAGCTTTCAGGGCTGTCTGTCCTGCTGAGCTTATTGTTCTAGAAACGTTTGGTGCCTGGCAACCCGGAGCAGAACAAGCACTCTATTCATTATCCAGGAACAAAATCCACAGTGCGTGATTTATTTTCTGTTATAAACTTCTCAGTACTTCCCAGCCCAAGGTGGAGGGAGGAAGTTCACCTTTGAGGATTGGTTTAGAGAAGAGAAAGAACCCATTTTCTTTTAGTAAAATATTTCATTGGCCTGACGAAGGTTATGGGTGACCCTTAAATATCTGCACACTGTATTTATTTGATCCTTTAGTATAATGAGGAATAAAACAATGAACAGATATTTAAGCATATACCTATGTAAGTATAGTACTTAGATATTGTTTAATAAGTTTATTGATTCCACCCATTTATTAGTAGATAACAAGAAGGAGATAAAGGGAAGAATAGAGGATAAAAGAGAGAAAAAGTAGCTAAGACAGGTGGTTAAGGAGGAGAGAAAATGAGACATTAAAAGAATAAGATATAGGGCACATGAACAGAAGGAGAGAGAGGGGATGAGGTTAACTCTAAAATATAATAGGCAACATGGGGCTAAATAACCTGAATTGGACGTCTAGGTCCTGGGAGCAAGTGACCATTAGTATAGGTGAAAAGCTGTTTATTTCCAGCTTCCCTTCTTCCCAACTATGTGTGTTCACCACCGTACCCCTCACACCAACCCCAGGACAATAAATCCTTGTTCAGAAACTCTTGCTCAGAGCATGAGGAATCATCACAGAATCACAGAAGGTCAAGTTGCCAACACCTTGAAGGTTTCTACCTCCACAGAGTCATTGTCCAGCCTATCTAGGTTCTTTCCAGTAATAGAGAATATACTTCCCTAGGCAGATAGGGGTATCTTTCTTCCAGTAAGATAAATCCTCACCTGTATCCCCTACTCTGGAGACTGGACCCAGCCAGTCCAACCCATCTTCAATGGGACAGCCCAGCAGAAGCGCAATGTCCTTCAAGACAACCTTGAAACTGCACTGGTTCCCCATGCCGTAGTCTCCAGCGCCCTTTACATCATGGCCCTTCCCTCTGAAAACATTTCCCTCTTTGTCCTTCTCCTGTTGTAAATATGGCTCACCCCCTTGGCGTGGTCTTAACAACACAAAGGAGAGGGGCTGTTCCTGCCCTTTCTCTAGAGATCACAGGTCAAATCTGTACCTGCAGGTCAAACACCTTTCCGTGGCACAGCCACGTGGGAGGAGGAGGTACCACCACAGCTTCCACGCCTCACACTCAGAATCAGTTTCCTTCTCCTCCACATACAAAGCTCTGGGAGATTATTGGAGCAGGATAAGAAAGTATGGCCTGGGCCAAGTCTCAGCGTCCTTCATGCACCAAGTGTACTTTTCCCTCTGAGCCTACCATGAACCAGGGTCTCCTTGGCCTCATTCTAATGGCCAGTGTTGCAATCCTCGGCACCAGCTGCCCTGCTTACCAATCTTCCTGCAAACCCTTTCCCAGCCCAACCTCTCCTTCCTGCACGGCATTCTTGACAAAAAGGTGGGTGCTGAGCCAGGCTGCATCTCCACCCAACTGCATGAGTATAGGCAACTGATTTAACCTCTATTCCCTCTCTTGTAAAATAAAGACATAATAGCAGTGCCAGGTTCCTGGTGTCCTTGGGAGATAGAGCAATACGTGCAAAGCCCTAGAGCAGGACAAGGCACTCAGCAAGTACTTGGGAAACGCTAGCTACTATTCCAACGCTTGCTCTGCCTCTGCCTCCTCAGGAAGCCCATGCAATTCATAAAGTCACACCAAGGGGTGGCTGACTATAGGCTTTGGTGTCACATGCAGGATTCCTTAATACTGGGCTCCTAAAATGGTAGGCAAAATTATGTAGCAAACAAGCATTATTTTCCCCTGTAATTCCCAACCTTGACCATGCACACAAATCATCTAGGGAGCATTTAGAAACTACTAAAGCTCTGGCTCCCTCCTCCACCAGATATTCTGATATAAGTAGTCTGGATGAGGCCTATGCATCGCTCCCCAAATTCACACAATGGGCAGCGTGGGTGAGAATCACTGATGCATGGCAAGGCTCTTAATGAGGGTGGGTATCAGACCAGTTGTGTGGTTAGAAAATATACCCGCCAAGACACCCATCCCAGAGACTCTGATTCCATAGGTCTGAAGTGGAGCCACATGCCTACACATTTCTAAAACTATGCAGGTAACACTGATGCGCTTTGGCGAACCACCAGTCCACAAATCTGTGTCACATTTCCAAAGGTGACAAAGACAGGTTGGCTCCCAAGCAGTAGCCCGAGATGAGAAATCTTTGGGGGATGACACTTTCCCTGGTTGAGGCTGCTCTTTATCTAGACCCAGGTGCTGGCACTCAGCTCAGGGCCAGCCCTGTGCAGAAGGGGCTACACGGGAGGGAGGGAGCCCTGCAGCCTCTGGTTCTCTCCTTCCTGATCTGGCAAATCACCGACCAGAGCGGCTTTGTCACAGAGAATGAGATGAAGCTGGAGAAATGGTAAGAGTCACAAGTCCCCTTCTTTCTCTTTATCCAGAATGTTTTGGGTTGAGTGGAAGTTGTGTTTATTTCTGTCAACATATGCGAGATAGAGACATGTGAGAACAGACTTTCAATGACAACTGATCCAAATTAAATCTAGGAGGAAGTATGATATTGTCACTTCATTTCACAGCACACCAAATAGAGATGTGCAAATTGACAAGCCTGCATAATCACAAAGAGTACACTCAAAGTTAAACAGCTGTGTTTTATTTATTTTTGTCTGTCCACAGTCTTTAACATACTCTCTTTTAGAACACACATTCAGATGAATAGCATGACTGTACTTCCTGTGCTTCCTTAAGGTAAGTTCTTACTATTCTGAAATTGCTCTTCCCGTATGTGTGGTGTGAAAATGTCTTTTCTTTAATGAAATGATGGCATATTTTT
>VMDR010020258.1:0-17698 GCA_007922815.1 Macrotus californicus
GGATCACTTTCTAAAACAGTGCTTCTGAAAAATTCTATTTTGTAATCCATTGCTATCTCAGATGTGAGCAGAAAAGCAGGTATGAACTTGATAGGGAGATAACTGAGGGACTTAAGAGTTAACAACAAACAATGCAAAGAGTAAAATTAGAAACTAAAGAGAAGTAGTAAACCAGTGTGGCATTATTTCCAAGTCATTTACCAAGTGTTTTTTTTAAAAAATTTTATCCTGCATAAACATAAATATTATTATATTGGTTTCAGGTGTACAATATAATAATTCACTATTTGTACATATTGTGAAACAATCACCACAATTCTAGTTAACATCTCATAATACATAACTTTTTTTCTTGTGATGAGAATGTTTAAGATCTACTCTTTTAACATAAATATGAAAGGGTTCCCTTTTCTGTCTGCTTGCTATGGATGGATGTCTAAAGTGAAGTCTATAGACTGGGTGGCTGTACAGATCATAATGCCATTATCAGAGGGGAAAAAAGAAAAACCTAAAGTGAAACGATAAACAGGCAATCCTGTGAAGCTAGAAAGGATATGAGTCGAGGGCAACTCTGCTACTGAACTTGGGTTAGGAATATAAGCTCTAGGTCAGGGGTGTCCAGCCTCTTGGCATCTCTGGGCCACATTGGCAGAAGAGGAGTTGTCTTGGGCCACACAGTAAATACACAAACACTAATGAAAACTGATGAGCAAAAACAAAAGGTCTGTGCATAATTTTCATGATATTTGCCACCACCAATAAGCAAAAAAGTCCTCACATAATAACCCTAATTATGCAGTGGCCCTTTCGATAATCTTTAAAAATCGTCGAGCAGGTCCCAAGTTTGTAATCACTAATATAGAAAATTTACATATCTAAGAAATAAAATTCAGTATAAAACTTAGTAAAAAAACAAAGTAATATCTTAAGTAAATTCATGCTTTTGTGTTAGGCTACATTCATAGCCATCCTGGGTGGCAGGTTTGACATCCCTGCTCTAGGTCTCATTTTGTTATCTGTACAATGGGGATGTATCTATGCATACATCATAGACTCAAGGGTTAAATTAGACTGCATGAAGTGGATTTAACATAGTGCCTGTACTATGTTAAAGGCCTATTAAATGTTGGCCCTTATAAGCATTATTAGTGGATTGGATGCAGATCACCAATGAAGCTTTTGATGAGCACTGTTCTTCCTATTAACTAATGAAAATTCCTTCTGGGTCTGTGTTACCCTTAACAGCACCTAGCTCACTCAGTAAAAGTTGTTCAAAAATGCTAGGCATGAAAAATGACCAATGTACATCTGCTTTATTAGAACCAAGTGTTGCTTTGGGCCTTGACTCAAGTAGTAACCATTTCAATAATATAAATGTTTAAAAAAAAAAAGATGAACCAGAATCATTCTTTTAATATAACAAGAACTAAGTAAAAACATCCCTAGGGCTGTAGTACACTCGTATGTACTTAAAAAACTCTCATCTTCCATACCAGGTGTTCTGAGGGGAAGTCTTTACCTTAAACAACCTTATTTGGATATTAACGACAATCTATAGTCACGCACGGTGTCCAACCTTTTGGTGTCTCTGGGCCATGCTGGAAGAACTGTTGTCTTGGGCCACACATCAAAAACACAAACACTAACGAAAACTGATGACCAAAAACATGTTTTTAGTAATTAACGATTTTGTGTTAGGCTGCATTCATAGCCATCCTAGGCTGTGGGTTGGACACCCCTGCTTATAGTGTTTTGGCCAGTCTGTAATGAATTTAATTTCTTAGACTGGGAAAGTCAGACAGAAGGATTTGTTAACCATACATGCAGGATTTCAAAATAAAAACATTAACTGTAACTTAAATAAGGAAATTGTTCAGCTACATGTGAACTCTACAATGCCAAAACATTTTCAAAGATAAAGCTTTCCTATTTAGACACTCTGAAATATTTAAATACTTAATGATACATTTTGGGTGTAGAAGAGGTGAGAAATCACAAATAAATTATTTTCTATATATTTTTAGACAAGTAATTTGGCATTATGATAGTCAACAGTGATTTTGTTATTGATATTTATTATGAATTGCTAGAACTGATACAAATCATAATACTTTAGAACTGAAGGAGACACAGAAATCACCTAGTTCTGGAAATTTCAAAACATTTCAAATATTAATTGCAACCCACATTTTAAAATCCAAATTTAGCATACACATCTATCTGTACATATATATATATATCTTACAATGAGACTATTTTTATAGTTTTTATTCACAATAATTGCAGTAACAGAAGTTGTTTGCAGTCAGACTTTTAAGAAATCCTAGGCATTTGAGATCCCCCCTGCCAAAACAGAAATCTTTGAAACATGATTTCATTAATAAAATTTCATCACAAAATTTAATCAGGATAGCTAAATTCCACAATCCTTACAACAGCCCTTCACTAAAACACCAATGCAGAATTTTATGTAGCTAAGATTCACAAAGATTAGAAATAATGAGTACTTAGTATAGGATTCTGATGGGTTCTTTGCGTAAGATTTACAGTCCTAAATCTACAGCTAAAGTTGGGTAGAAAGGAAGAGAGACATTGTCAGGCAAACCATGCTGAGCTGATGGAGAAAAAACAAAATCTGAAAATGGAGAGAACCAAGGGGCAAAGAACATGCTACCTACCTACTTCCCTCCATCACTCTGGTTATGAACACTAAAATGTAATTCCCGTTATAAATACAGATCACTGATGCACACCAAAAGCACTTGTCAAAATGAGCTGATACTCTGACCAGTGTGGCTTGCTTGCGCATTCTCCTGCAAACCTAACTGTCCCACCAATTAGATTCCTGGTCAGGGCACACGCCTGAGTAGAGGCTTTGGTACCTGGTTGGAGCATTTATGAGAGCCAATTGATGGATGTTTCTCTCCCTCTCCAAAAATATATAAATAAAAAAATCTTTGAAAAATAGAGCTGATAGTTTACTATCATACATTTTTGTCCCAGAGCACTCAACAACAGATTGAATGTCATGTCCTCAAGTTTCCTAACTGGAGAAGAAACTGAAAGTAAAGCCAACAATGTGTGACAGTGAAAGCAGAATCTACATATTAGAACACAAACAATGAGCACCTAATGACATATGCTACATCTGACTCTGCCCACTACACAAGGGCCTTCCACTGCCCTACCTTGGGAGAGTCACTCACTCACAACCTCACTAGCTCTCACCACTGACAGTGATGGTGACATGCAATGTTCTTTCAAAGAACTGTGTAATTTTCTGAATAAGTCAAGTGATGAAGAGCACTTCAAAGAATCTGATTTTAAGGCAGTTAGCATATATTACACATTCTCAGTCCATTTCTGTGGATATATTTAACCAAGAAACAGAATGATAAACACTATAAACAGAAACATCACAACAAGCAAAATAAATCAGCTAATAATCTATACAGGTTTATGTTAACTTTTTACACCATATGTGATCTGATTAGGCTAATAATCTCAGGATAATCCTGAGGCAGCTATTCAACTGACATATTATTATCTCCCTCTTCTAATTCAAATGGCCCTGGACAAGGCAAAGGTGGAAGGGAAAGAATCAAAAGAATGCAGTTTCGACACCTGTGGTACCATATTAATTTGTCCATTTAGCTAAGTCACCATTCTTTCTTCTCTTCTACAGAATATGAAATCAACTAAGTCATTTCACTTTTCTAAGCCCCAGCTTCTTCAACTATTAAAGTTAGAATAATGACTACCTATCAGGATTGCTTTGGGTATTACATTGGGAAAATACATATAAAGCTGGCATGCAAAATGTAAAGTACTATGCAAATACATAGTATTTGAGGGTATTATGTTGAGGCTTACAGTCAGAAAGTTCAAGTGACTGGTCCAGTATTTTGCACATGAGTGCTCAAGTACCTGTCTATTCATCGGTCATAATATAAAGATTACCTCATGTACTATTTATATATTTATCCACTGGTAATATTATAAAGAAACCAGTCATGTCTTTAAAATGATTAGTCATTCAATCCAAGACACACTCTACTGGAATAATAACAACAACATTACCAACAGTTGTATATTGTTTATGGTATGTATTCTGTGCCAAGTCCTGTGCCTAGTATGTTACACACATTCACTCATTTAATCCTTACAACACCCACCACCTGTGAAGAAGTTATTATCCATAAATGAAAAACTAAAGCACAAGTTCAAGTAACATGCCCAAGGCCACAAGGATAGCAAATGGCAGAGCTGGCGTCACAGCCCTGCAGAGATGGCAGAGCAGGTCTGACAGGGAAGACCTGGCTCTCAACTACTCTCCAATATGGTAGCCACTAACCAACCGTCTGAATCGTGGCCAGTCTGGAGTTGAGCTGTAATTGCAAAACACGCACCAGATTTTGAAGATCTAGTATGAAATAATGCAAGACATCTTGCTGCAAGTTTGTAACAATTACATGTTGAAGTAATAGTATTTTTGATATAGTGGGACTAAATATAAAATATACTCTTAAAATTCATTTCACCTGCTTCTTTTTATATTCCTACTGTGGCTACTAGAAAAATTTAAATTCACATGTGGCTTGCAATGTATAGATTGATACTGGACAGCACTGATTTAGAACATCATACAGGATCTTGTAAATACAAAGAACATAATTTTAAATTTACAAAACAACGTTTTAGAGTACAGATGCTTTCCAATCTTAATAGCTATTATAATACCAAGTCAGTGCAGCCAATATTAACAAACTTTAAAATCGCACAATAAAAATATAATTCCACTTATTTAAATTTCAATATTCCACAATTAGATCATTTTTTAAAATGCCCTTGTATGAAACCTGGCCTTTCGGGCTACAAAAATGATACCAACTTATCCACCCTGTAGAAATGACAGAAGAGTACACACACAAAAAAGAATCCATCACCCCACCAGTTACAATTAATATTTTGATCAGTCACTACTTTTAGGTGGTAATGACTATGGTATGAATACTACTTAAAGTGGGATCATACTGTTTATCATTTTGAAATTTGCTTTTTTTCTATTATGACATTAACTTTGATTACAGACTCTTTCTGAAATTCTTTTCATTTTGAAATAATTATAGATTTATAGGAAATTACAAAATCGTACCAGGTCCCATATACCCTTCACTCAGTTTCCTTGAAGTGGCAGCATCTTCTTGATGACAGTATAATATGAAAACAAGGAAACTGACATTGGTACAATATGTGTTTGTATAGGTCTACACCATCTTATCACATGTGTAGATTCATGTAACCAAGACCACAATTAAGATACAGATCTGGGGGTGGGATTGAGGGTGGGAGGTAGGGGTGAGTAGGTCAGGGGGAAGCGGTGGTAGGAAAATGGAGACAACTGTATTAAACATCATTTTAAAAAAGATACAGATCTTTTTACCACCACAAAGATCTCTTTCTTGCTATCCTTTTATAGTCACACTCACCTTTCCCTGGCCCCCACAAGCCCTAAACCCTGGCAACCACTAATCAGTTCTCTCTGGGTAATTTTGTCACTTCAAGAATGTATGTGACGTTGAGATTGGCTTTTTCATTCAGAATAATGCTCCTGAGACCCATGACAGCTGTATGTATCAATAGTTTGCTCCTTTTAATCACTGAGTAGCCTTCCATGGTATGAACATACCATTCACCTACTGAAGGACATTTATGTTGTTTACCGTTTTAGGCTATTATAAACAAAGCTGCCATGAACAGTTTTGTTGTGAACATAAGTTTTTACTTCCCTGTGATAAGTACCTGTACGTGCAATTGCTAGGTCATATGGTAAGTAAATGTTTAGTTTTGTAAGAAACTGCCAAACTCTTTTCCAGAGTTGTCCGCTTTACATTCCCATCTGAGACCTGCAAAATATTCATTACTATTCCCACACTTTTTAACAACTCCCTGCTGATTCTTATGTAGGTGATTTTTATTGTTGGCTACAATAATGATGCAATTAATATACCTGTATTTACACAGAAATTTTTACATACAGATCACACAAATTCCTAGAAATTAAATTATTGGGATCAGGGCACAAATATAAAGAAATTTGATACCAACCACCATAAAGGACTTCAGAATCAACTTTAAATCAACTTACCTACCCATCAAGCATCCATGAGAGAATGCCCATTTCCCAGCCTTACTAAAAATTTTTTTTTAATATTTAGTATTTGACTTGCCAGAATATACTATATTGTTTTACATTTATTTGAGAAATGGGAAGGTTATATATTTCTTACCTTTCCTAACTTAATTTGTATTCTTTTATGAATTACCTGTTCATGTTCTTTGCCAACATGCTACTGGAATGTTGATTTACTGATTATAAAGATCTGTTTGTCTCTCTAACACATGATGAAAAATAGGATTTTAAAATACATATATCTGAAATCCAATGCAAGTGTCAGCAATGTTAGATAACAGCTGATTTTAAAATGTAAAAAAGATACAAGTTTAGCTGATATAATAACTCTATTTATAAACATTCCCACATTTCACATGATGTACTGATAGTTAAGGCATCAGATTTCGTGCCAGCTTTAGAATGGCCCCTAGAATACTGATCACTTACTTGTAAGTTCACTTTGAAATGCCAAGACACAATTTTCCACAACCAACATCAAAAACTGTCATCAGTTTCATGAGGAAGCCTGGCTGGCTTCTCTTAAGGAGAATGTAAGGTCATCTAAACCAGCAGTTCTCAAAGTGTGATCCCCCAGAGAAGCAGCATCTTGCATTTGTAAGAAATGCAAATTCTCAGGCCCCAACCCAGACCTACGTAATCAAAAATTTTGGAAGCTGGACCCCAGAATTTCAACAAGCCTTCCAGGTGATTCTGATGCATACTAAAGTTTAAGAACCACCAATCTAAGCAAACTTAGCATAAAAACATCAAATCGAGGTTGCCTTGTATACATAATTGTTCTTTAAAACAAATTTGGGAAAATTAATTATGCTACAGATACTGAGAATTCCTCGACATTTTCACTATTCCTCAAATTAAAACAACCCAAAAAGAAAACTGGAAACTGGATTTTAGCCTTATTTTCTACAAATACAAATCCTAAAACCATGAAGTGTTCACAAAAATTTTTCCTTAAGAATCCAAAATGAACCATGCATAAACAGATCAGAATATGTTTTTTTTAAATCAAGAGACTCTATTTGTTTCATATCACATACTGCCTGATTACCCAACTCCCACATGGAACTACCACCTACATATTTTGAAAATTCAATGAACTAGTATATTAAAGCATGACACATGGAAAACTACATAGTTTCTTAAATATCTGTGGTTCAGTGACAAATAAATTGCTCAATAACTAAAAATAATTCTGGATGGCAGGATTATGAGTGACCTACCGTATGCTTCCTCCCCTCCCTGCCCCGCAATTCTCTGCAATAAGAAAGTATTATCTTCATAACTAAGATAAAGGACAAAGAATCACTGGCCATATATGATGATATAAGAAATTAACCTGTAGAACATTAGCATTTTAAAAATTATACCACTGCTCATCGACAATCTTTCTTTTTTTCTGTGATAAAAACTGACAAGGTACTAGAGTAAGAAATTAATTATAGTTCGAATTTAGAACTGAACCTATCATGAGTATTAATCCAGTAACAAAACCAAAAAGTAGTGTATGGCAGCTACTCTCTATCCATCTACTTAAGCATCCCATCTCCCTTCAAGTAACAGATCCTGCAGATAGATGTGTTAGCTTGGCCAATGAGAGTATCTCAACCTCCAGGCAACCAAACTGGTTCAGGAATTGGGCAAGTGACAGGGGTACTCATTCCTGCAGTTATTCATTTGATTCTGAGTTCAAATGGTATCCTTGTCATTTGCTGGCTATGTGGGCGAGTAAATTCATTTTTTAAATTTTGTTTTGACTTAATGTAATGAGTTAAATTCCTACCTCTTGCAACCTTGAATATTCTTGCAGCACTTAAAGTATTAAACAACTTTTAGTTTTGTAAAAGAATGAAGAACAGTGCATAAACTTCATAACGGACATTGGAAATCTTATCCGTTCTTAGAAAGCAGTCACCAGGTTTGTTTTCTCCCTTTGACTAATCACCATGTACTTGATTTGTTTTAAGACCCAATATGATAATGAAACTGGTATCCTCTATCATCCTTTATTTCCTGTCCCTCCCAAAGACTATCCAAGTTTCATCTTAATACATTGCGTACCGCATAGAAATCTCTAAGACATACGCCAGGGACCGCACGTTTTTGGGCAAACTGCACGTTATTTAAATCATCATAACTACAGATCATAATGTACTTTAGGTGTTGTTTTTCAATAATTATAACATTTTTATTTACAAAAACAATTAAACAACTAATTAAACAATTAAAGTTCCTAGTACTTTTTTAAAGTATGGTACTGCATAAAACATTTTCCTCTATGAAGAGGGACCAAACAAAATTTACGTAAGTATCTAGATTCGCTCCTTTTTCCATGGGCGGCACAAACTCTGCAGGCTCTCGTAGGAAATTTTTTCTTTCCACTCGCTTGAATACACGTAGGTTCATGCTGCTTCACATTACCTGACAACCTTTTGGGTGGATCTTTACGAGGTACTCTCCTTGCACTCCCCAGGAGAAGGGCTGGACAGATTTGTCTCTGGTTCCGGAGAGCCTTCATTATTGTCATCCGTTATCCAGTCTTTCGCCACCGACAGCAGAAACTGTTTACACTTCATTTTTGCTTGTGGATTGAGGATGTTGTACACTCTAAATGAATTGAAAAGTCCATAGTTTATAAGGTACAGCACTACTTTTCTTGTCCATTTCATCGTTTTCCTTAGAATGGAACAACATGAAAGGAATTGATCCGCACAGTCAACGCCTTTCATGTGGGCATTGTATTCCTTGATGCAGGTAGGTTTTACAATATTCTCTCCCGTTTTTCTATTTTTTTTCCCTGTTATCGAGACAGAAGTGTCATGGATCACTGATATCATTCGGACAACCCGCTTGCCTTTCCATGCTAGGAGAAGAATATCGCCTTTTCTGGAAAATATTATGTCACCTTTCTTCATTCTTGATGTTTTCATCTTCAAATTTGGCGGTAAACCTCTACTCTCCCTAATAGTCCCACAGACTCTAGTTTTGTTCTACAGCAGCAATTCAGCAGTAGATACAGCATTGTAATAATTATCCTGGGAAATATGGTGCCATATGCCAAGATAGGGCCCAAGAACTAAAAGAACAGTTTCTTGCAGTTTCTTTCCTTCAGCAGTGTATATCTCCATATTGCAGATATAGCCAGTGTCATTCTCGCACACAATCTGAACAAGTAAATCGTATTTTGTTATTTTCACTGGGTTGTACGTGCGAAATTTTAAACGTCCTCTCCATGAAATCATTCCCTCATCCAAAGACAACTGTTGCTTTGGTTTGTATATTGTTCGAAATTTATGCAGGAAATAATCCAGCACAGGTTGGATCTTGAAAAGTCTCCCCAAGCAACTGTCCATTTTGGTGTTATCATTGAAATGCCAGAATGTCCATATTTGCTCAAATCTATGGCAACTCATTGTCTGTGGAAATATAGGGGTACATATCAAAGGATCTGTTGACCAATAGTCTTTCAAGCTGTCTTTTCTTGTTTGACCCATCAGAATAATAAGGCCAAGGAATTTCTTGATGTCCTTCTGTGTAACCGGAGACCACTTGAGTGTTCTACATGGTGTTTTGTGTTTCATTGCGGTTTGATCGTGATAGTTGGACAGCACAACATCTCAAACAATTCATCACCAAAAAAGAGACTGGTCGCAGAGGGTACAGAGTCACACTGAGACGCAAATGTAGTGACCCCAGCATGACCTTCAAACAT
Source organism: Macrotus californicus (assembly GCA_007922815.1). Taxonomy (NCBI): domain Eukaryota; kingdom Metazoa; phylum Chordata; class Mammalia; order Chiroptera; family Phyllostomidae; genus Macrotus; species Macrotus californicus. The sequence continues at coordinate 9,906 of VMDR010020258.1, forward strand.
TTGTAAGCGTGGTGGTGTGTCAATTTCAGACCAACAATTATCAGTAGCTTCGTCAGTCTCCCAATCACTTGAAAGCACCGCCACCTTGTGCTTCCTTACAGGTCTAATAATTTCACTGTCAGAATCAGTAGACTTGTCTCTGAAATTGTCAAAATAGTCATCCACATCTTTGATCTCACTAGGAATATCTGATAAATTATCATTAAATACTTCTGGAAGTGTATCAGTTTCATTGGTTTCCTTCCTTTTTCTGAGAGGGGGCATTTCTAAAAGCGCCAGGAACTTGAAGACTATTCAAATGACCAAAATACAATGTAACTGCAATGCTTTATGGGTTTGTGCAATTATGTAGTTTTTCGTAGATTGACCTGCACAGTTTCCACCAATGAGATCGCTTCATTCAATGTGGACAAGACAGTGTGTTGACATCTAAGGTCCATAACAGATGGCACGTGAAAAATGAGAAAATTTGTGAGCGGTCCTTAACAGATGGCACACGAAACACGAGAAAACTTGTGAACGGTACGCAATGTGTTAAATTGTATTCCTAATGCTCTTAGAGAAAAATGTTTTGAACAAGCTTTAAGATGCACTTTACATATCCTTTCCACTACTTTCTTTTCCCAATAAAGGATAAATTAAGTATATTTTTCTAAATTGAGAGAGGGAAAATACTAATCCTATTAAAAAATAAAAATTTCACTGTTCACTTATGATTTTAACTATTCAGGATTTCTGAGTAACAGTTTACTTGTGTTGCCTTTACGGAGAATTCACCTTTGACACCACAGTCTGTGTCAATTACTGCACATCAGTGAAATTATATGGTGGGGGGGAAAATGCAGACAATTGTAACTGAACAATAAAGTAATTAAAAAAAAGTGAAATAATAACTAAATAAATGAAAAACGCGAATGAGTCAAGATTTCAACCTAACAGAAGTAATTCATCCAAATTACTAAACAAAATAGTAATATACACCATGTACAAGGTACAACTATCAAGTTATGGGTATATTGACACCAAAGAGTTTACACAAGCAGACAGCATAACATTTTTAACACCCAAAATGTGCTGTAGTCATGAGGTGCCAGCTTACAAGCACACCCATCTTGTTTCTTATCACACCTCAATATTGGTTTTGCACAACAAAATGGGTCTCTGCTTTATTACCAGCCTTTTCAATATTACTTTTGGTTGCTTAAACCAACCAAATGGGCAAACAGAAAGGATTAAGAAGCACTACAGTTACTGTTATTTCGGTGAGTGTGCTAAAAGCTCTAAAGCTGAAACCACTCCAGGAAGTACTGAAATGCATGGCCTACACAAGGTGTCAAACTCATTCTCCCCAGGGGCCACCATCAGCCTCGTGGTTGCCTTCAAAGAGCCAAATGTAATTTCAGGACTGTATAAATGGAACTACTCCTTAACTAGGGGCAAGGACCTCAGTGATGCCACCAGGTACAAACAAGGTGCCAGGCCTGATAAAACAAGGTGGAGGGCGACATTCAGCCCACGGGCCTGTTTGCCACCTGTGGCCTACAGCCTCCAAGGCTCTAGTTCTGTGTTTAACTTTTAGTACATGTTTAGAAAACAAAACCAGAAAAACAGAAATACTACTTTAGGGGGTAGAGGAGTAGAAAGAGGGGAAGGGAGAGAGGAGGAAAAAAACATCGATGTGGGAAACATTGATTGGTTGCCTTTTGTAGGCACCCCAAACAGGGACAAAACCTGCAACCTAGGCATGTGCGTTGACCAGGAATCAAACCCATGACTTTTTGGTTTGCAAGATGATGCCCAATGGAGCCATTCCAGCCAGGGAAGGAATACTACTTTTAAGGACATACCTCATAAAGACAACTTTTCTCTAATCCAGTAATATTTATATATACAAGACACAAGCCCTAATATGAAAAAATATTTATTAGAACTCTTAACTAGTACAGTTTTAAAGGGGATGCCACTGAACCCCCCCATCTTCATTTATTTTATATATACTTACTAACCCACTGCCGAGTGCCAGATACAGTAACAGACTTAGGAAAATAAAGCTATGAAAGGAAAGGTCCTGCCATCAACAGCAAAGGTGATCCAGTGAATACACAGTTCAACTGTCATGAGGAGGTATAAATCAAGGGTGATGATGGAAAGGCTCCCTGAGACATCCAGAAGGACAAACAGAAGTCAGCCAGGGCACAAAAGGAAAGAAAAAGCATTTCAGAAAAAAAATCCAGAGAACAGAATGTGTAAAGGTATGGAAACAATACATCATTGGTTGGAAAGCACCAAGCAGTTTGGTATAAAAGACACACACACTGTGTATGGAGAGCAGATGGGGTGATAGCAAGCTGCTACCAGAAATTCTGAAGAACAGTAAAAGACCAAATCAGAAGTCCATTGTGATGATCAGATCTGGACTGTATCCTAATGGCAATTAGAACCAAGAGATAATTTAAGTTGTCCAAGAGGAGAGGCCCAAGAGCCAATTAGATTTTTGTCATGTGTATGTGTGCACACATTGGTGACAGGTGGTTAATAAGCAACATTTGGGAACTGCTAGCCTGTGGAGATAAGTTTGGATGACACCTGAAGAGAGAACCGTTAGTAAGTAGGTAAGAGAAAGCAAAGAACTAATTTAACTTGCACCAGCTTATAGCAGGGGTGTCCAACCTTTTGGTGTCTCTGGGCCACACTGGAAGAAGAAGAGCTGTCTTGGGCCACACATTAAACACACAAACACTGATGAAAACTGATGAGCAAAAAAAAAAAAGGTTTTAAATAAATTTACGATTTTGTGTTGGGCCATACTCACAGCCATCCTGGGCCACATGTGGCCCTCAAGTTGCAGACTGGACACCTGTTAGACTAGAGCAAACCCTACATCCAAGAATCATAAAGGGCAAGTTTAAATCCTAGATTGAGTGAGGCGTTCCTCAATGCACCCCCACAGACTGACTGTCCCTACCTCCTCTAAAAGCTCTTATGTTTTCTACCATGTACCCACTCCATGGGTACTGTGAAGTTCATTAACATCATTGAGTGCTTTAAGTCATTAGTTATCTTTTTGTGGTCTTATCTTTTCAACAAATCTGTTAGGTTCTTTGAAAGTGGGAATGTTCTGTCTATTTAACCCACACACCTTGAAATAAAAATGACTAATGAACAATACTACCAATGAGAAACAAAGTTTACTCCATTTATGCACTCTAGAAAAAAGTTCTACACACCAGGTTTTTTCCTTTGTGTTCAAGCATGCAGACGATGAAGAGACGCTGAAAAGAGACTCTATCTCTAGAATGCACTCCTGTAAGGGTTTGCATGAAAAGACTTGAGCTCTAAAATATTCTTAGGATTAAACAGTCCTGGTAAAATAAGCAAAAACCACACTGAGATGGGTCTTAACAACCCATAAGTGTACACGCCCTATGACTTTACTTACATAATGTTCAAAAACAAGCAAAACTCATCTCTGGTGTTATAAGTCAAGAGATCAGCTGGGGTAGGAGGAGTGACTACAGAGGAGTAGAGAAGGGGCCCCTCCTGGGGTTCTCATAATGTTTTGCTTCTTAGTCTGGGTGCTGGTTACACACAAGTGCTCACTTTGTGAAAAGTTCAAGCCTTACAATTTATTTGCACACCTCTCTGTAAGAATGCTACATTTCAAAACATTTACTTAAATATCACCAGGCAAAAAAGAAGGGGGGAGCACCAGTGATAAGGAGTACAAAGAAAGATGCCATGAAGGGAAAAGGCCCTGGTGATAGGGCAAAAAAGAAAATAAGAGCCAAAAAGACTGCAGAATGTTTTAGTAGTTCTAGTTGGAAAGCAGACATTTAGAGACCTATAGTCACCTAAAGTACTAATGAACTGAATTAGTGTTAATAACTATTTTGGTAAACTATAGCTACTTAAGGAAGTTTTTAATTCATCTTAAAATTTCCTCAACATCTACAGAAGCACATAGTAAATGTATGTCACATTAAAAAATATGCAACTGAATCCATTCCTAGTAAGATAAACTAATAAGATATACTGGCAAGTTAGCTGGCCTGGGTTTAGTCTGTGACAAGCAACTAAAAAACAGTTGAGTCACCTGTGCACAAAGGCTCCATCCAACTCCAAACTGTCCCCAACCAAATAAGCTAAGTGGTATAGGTAAAAACCTTACAGAAATAACTATCCCCTTGTTCCAAAAGAAAGCAGCATTAATGTTTCCTAAAAAGGCAAATGTGTATCTCCATAACCTATAAAGCAGTCACTCCACCCAGTTCTCATTACTCTAAAGTTCCCTATGCCACCCTAAATTCTTTGTAGCACTTTTCACTAGCTGAAACTATTGTGCTTTTGTTTACTTGTTTACTTTCTCTCACTCTCCATAGCATTTTAAGCTCTGTGAGAACAAGACCTTATCTGTATTTATACCACTGTAGCCAGAACCCAGATGGCTGTGTGCTCAATAAAAACTTGTCAAATAACCAACCACAACTACTCAGGTAATTTACTCTAAGGTCACCAAGTATACACAAGATCAAGTCAGTATCAATAAGTGAGTACATTCAATGTAATAGCAAATACAAAATAAATTATCACTCCTTCTGGGTAACAGTAATTGATACAGCTTTTGTAACAGCTTTGAGGCTGAAGGGTTTGATACTTTGCAAGACAGGTAATTTTCTATGTATTTTATAAAGAAATTGTATGAAAGACAAACACTATAACAAAACCAATATGGCCCTGAATGTGTGGCTGGGTGACTCAGTTGGTTGGAGCATCATTCCCTACACCAAAAGAAAAGGTTATGGGTTCATTCCCCAGTCAGGGCACATTCAGGAAACCAATTGATGTTCCTTTCTCACATCAATATATCCCCCATTGTCTCTCAAAAAAAAATAAAAAATAAAAAAATCAATAAACATACCCCTGGATGAGAATTAAAAACAAAAAAAAAAAATCACTATGACCTAAGGAGCAAAAGCACAGTGGTGGATGGACCCAGGACTTTGAAGAGGCCTGGCTCTGCTGCAGGCTAGATGCCTACTCCCTCTGCTTTCTGGGAGTTTTCCTATCCTAAAAAGTATTACAGGAAGATGTGTTTTTGAAGCTTCCAGCAAAGACCCACACTTTGACATTATCACTAATTATGTGTGTTTTCCCTATAACTTCCAAAGTACTTCATGACTAAAGAGATTTTAAGTTGTCAGTAAGGGTATCTCAATATAAGGGGAGAAAAAGTCCAGAGTTTCAACTGCAAAGAATCAGGGAACAAGTAAAATATTTTCCACACAGAACTGAGTATCAACTTCCAATTCAACATCCTATGTACCAACTTTTTGATTAAGCTACACTTATTACACATCTAAAGTAAATTTTTCACTTTTACTTGTCTGGAAAATCTCTAAAAAGAGAACACTTTTCAGAAAAAGACTATTTAAATAATCAGGGATTAAATGAAACGTGATTTCAACTCAACACCATGATAGAATCTAGAGTTGAAAATTAATCAAGTTCTAAATCTACGGTAATTACCTAAAGCAAAATATCTCCAATTTTTCAAGTGAGTGTGATTTAAGCAGTAGCTGAAGGTCAAGATGCAGCACTATTACCAAAGAACCATTAATCAGCAACATCTTGGTAATTTTATCAAGACATCACTGCATTCAAAGAAATTACAAGACCAAAAGTAAAATATATTTATCAACAAGTCTAAAAATTATTCTGCCCAACACTCAGAACTTCAACCTAACAATGGTTAGATAAACTGATGAATTTGTGGGTTGTTTTTCTTTTAAAAGTGGGTATCCTCTTTCATGAAACTGGCCAAGTGGGCTGGGAAATACTATAGCTATTACCTAGGAAGGGACAGTGTTTCTTCGCCACCTTACATACATACTCCCTTTATTTTTTTAGCTTCTTCAAAGGCTCAAAGAGTACAGCAACATGGTGGGTGTAGAGGCAACTTTCCCAGCTGCAGGTGACTCCTCCATGTGCTAGTGTTAAAAATACTTAAAAGTGTATCACACAACAGGCAAGAGGAAACCACATAATGAGATAGAAATGTTCTAAACTGGTTTGTAGGGATGGTTGCACAACTCTTTAAAATTACTAAAAATCATTGAATTATACACTTATAATCAGTAAATTTTATGGTGTATAAATTATACCTTAATAAAGCTATAAAAATATAACCAGCAAGAGGTAGAGACCTAACACGTAATTGACACAATACATCCAAAACATAAGATCTCTACTTCCCCCTCAACCTCCAAGTAGCCTATTAAGTATTTCCTCCTTTTTCCTTTAACATGTTCTTTAAGGGTTTCTGACCTTCCTTTCATTTTGCTATGCTGCTCCAAAAAGAATTAATAAATACCTCCTGAATCACTTTCATGATTCCACGAAGAGAATTAAAAGTACTTGGTATACATGGCAATAGTACTGAAGAGTTGGCAGGTAAATCAATTGTCCTGTCCAGAAGAAATAGGGGGAAGGGGACTCCTAACTGATCCCCAAGCCAGATTGCGACCACCTCCCACATCTCTTTATACCTCTCTTAGGACTTTGTAGCTTGGAGTACGGTCATTCTGGTATGTTCTTACCAACCTTTAACACCCTCTTTCCCTCCCCAATGTCTTGAGCAGTGGCTTTCACATCCTGGGAACTTAAAAATGTTCTTTGGATAGGTGGCAATATTTTCCTAAACAAATTAAGGAACATTAATTCTATCCTCAGAGGGTAAGTATAGTTGTGTCCTACTGGACTACCACTAATTCAACACTGACTTCTTTGGGTGACTGGTAAATGATAGCAACAATTATGACAAGAATGATGAACTACCTCAAAAATGATCACTGCTTAGCCAAACAGCTATGTTTTTCTAATACCAAACACCAGCTTAGAAAAACAAAATCCAATTCTTATGCCAGTCAACAGGTTAGAAAAACCCTTTTAGTATTTAAAAATTATTCTAAAAATCACAAATTTTTGCATACTACCCAACTATCCAAAACCCAGCAATAAGCTTTCTACTGCCATCAATACCAAGTCTGATGAAAACATTATACAAGGCAGAAAATGTCAAACCTTTGAGGTAGGGAAAATTATAAAAGGGCACAGGAAAAGAACACAGGAGGAACTAGGAGCAGAGAAATTAACCAATAGACTGGATAAGTGGAAACTTGTGAAATTAACCTTTCTGCATGAAGCACAATTGTTATTTGCCTTCCAATTAGTGATGACTTCTAGAATAGCTCTAAAATACCAAAATATTAGCAATAATCAAAATAAAACAAATTCAGATTGATACAAATTTCCTCTAGGTATCATGAGTTGATAAAGAGTTTAAGTCATCAGAACTCTGAAATCTGTGTTCAAAGCCTACTCAACAAACATCAAAAAATTACAAAAAGATCCTTAAAGATCCTGTGAGTATCCTGTTGCTGAAGAGACTTTAAAATATTTTCATTAACCATTTAATGTTTGCTTAAAAAACAATTTCACTATCATCATGAGACAGATAACTTTAAACATCATTGTTTTTAAAGTCAAAATCTACCGTGTACTTACAAAAAAGTTGACGAGTCAGATTTTTAATACATTCAGAAACTGAAATGCATTTCATCATGTGACATAATTGTTCCCAGTAAAACATCATGTGTAACTTTTGAATTCAACCTAAGTTTCCTTTCACCAGTAAAGTTTTTCAAGTTCTTAGGAGTTTCATAGTCATTTACTCGAACATTGTATTATCTACGGTAACACTCAAAGCAAAACCACAATAAAGAGTTATGGCCTCT
>VMDR010020259.1:0-10530 GCA_007922815.1 Macrotus californicus
TAAGACAGATGTTTACTTATTAAGCTTGAGTAATCAAAAAACTGCTGACATATGACAACATTTTGTGACAACAGCAAATACTTCTTAAAAAGAAATTTTAAATGCAATACCAAGGATTAAAATGTTCAGGGTACTTATATGATTGCACGTTTTGTTTTTTAAAGATCAATAACACAATCTAATTATCAATACAACCTAGGAAACAGCTGCCTACTCTCTTAAACCCTGATGATTTTAGCCATTTTAGTATCAGTATATCTCAAACAGTGATGGCAGGGAGATGGGAAATGTGTGGCCTGATAAATTATCTGTATTTACAATGTGACTTTAATTTCTGGAAAACGTAATGAACATGGTAACTGTTCAGGACAAACCTAGATAAAGTTGAAAAAATAATAACTATTATAAATAATATTTAAATATCTTGGTCCATTACACTTTGATTCACCTGATTTGCTCAGCTCTTTATTCACCAACTATATGAACTGACACTATTAAATGTATTCCTGAAAGGTTATAGGTCAATCCTGACTAATCAAAACTTCTTACCTAAGCCAGCTCTGACAAGACCTGGTAAAGATGATCAATTCTCACTCACAAATGATAAGTGCAGGCTGTCACTTAGTAAGACTGTACATACTACACACTGGTACCAAGAGCCTCTCCAGTCCATTTCAGCACAGGGGCAATACAGGGCTGCTCTAGCAGAAACCCTGAACAGTGCAGATCCCTGAGGGGCCTCAACTCAAACCCTCAGAACCCTAGAATACACTGTGTTCATTTACAACATTCCCACTGTATCTCAGGAAGTCTTACTTCCTCAAAGTAATATACCTAAGAGTAAATTAAAGTCCAACACATCATATGTTCTATTTAATTTGACTCCATCAAGTATGTGGGAATCTGTAAATAAAAGGAAAAAAAAAAACACTTGAAAAAATAAAGCCTGTGTAAAAACAATCCCAAATTACTTTGAGAAAAAAATAAGCCTAACTAACAATTATAAATTAATAAAACTAATGAAAACAGGGAGGAAAAAAAAGAAATAATAAAACCAACCCCTCCTCGCTGACCATCTACATGTATGGAACGGATGTGATCTGCCAGATCTGGACTAGAGTTGAAGCAAGCCTGGCACTGGTCCCAACAACAATTATAGGCAATATTTTTGCTTGAAGAAGTAGTGCTTCCTTGTCCATTCATCATTGCTGGAGTTGAACGCCCACTGGAAATTGTGCTGTCTACATCCATTATAGTACTGCTTATGCTACAAAAGAAGAAAAAAGGCTGTGTTATTCCTAGAAATCCACTAACATGAATATGATCTTATAAATATTTAATTAAGATTATCACCTGACATTATGCTCCAAAGTATACTACCCATATTTTCCATTACAAAATAACACTGCTTTGAACTTATTTGGTTGGCAATAGAGTGCAAATAAAGGCCAAAAAATGCTAGTATCTCAAAGCCAGATATGTATGGAATAATTTAAACAACCTTTGGCAGACATGAACTCCCAGATACTATACCCTGCAGAAAACACACACACACACACACACACACACACACACACACAGCGCATCACATTCCATCCCTTCCATAGTCTAAGCAGGATAAAGTAACAGTTTCCAGCTGTAATTCAGAATCAAAAGGTCATCTTTACAGTTTGCAAATCACTAGTCGACCTGACATCTTTTCGTCTATTCACTAATCGGAATACAACTGCTGCCACATCCTGCCTCTTTCCATCTCAAGTAAGTTGGGAAATTTCACAGTATTTTCCCCTCTAAATAAAAAAGCAGAGGAGAGAAACGTTTCTCTGATTTTACCCAATTCCAAATAAAATGTCTTGTTTTTTTAACTAATCTCTATCCACCAAAACTGAAAATGCCAATCAATCCCTTTTACTTTGTATTTACTAAGCAAAGTATCACATATTAGTAACCTCTTTATGAAAAATTACATTAATAATAAAAGTTACTGCTCAACACTTCACTTGGTTGCCCCCAAGAGGCAACCACACATTGGTATTTCTCTCCCTCTCTTTCTCCCTCCCTTTCCCTCTGTCTAAAAATAAATAAAATCTTTTAAAAAAACCTTTTCTCACACCTAAGAATTATACTGAATTAGAACTTTTTAAGTACACTCAATGATTTATGCCTAACATCAAATGTACCTCGAAAGCTAGCAATGATGTTCTTGTATGATGCTTCAGATACCAAAAATGTTTCAGATTTTCCTTTAAAGGATATTCACGTATTTAAGTTCATTTGGATATCTATCTACCAGTCAATATATAGAGTCGAACTGCAACTCCAAAACTTCATTCTAAAACTTTGTGATCTCTACAAAACTCTCAAATACGAAAAAGCTCTTGAATACCTGATTATGTATTCATAAATTGTTTTTACAGAAAAAAAAACTGTGGGTATGGTAGTTTTCCTATACTAAAATAGAAATTTTTGCCCTGACTGGTGTGGCTCAGATAACTGGACGTCGTACAGCAAGCTAAGGGTAGCCAGCTGATTCCTGGTCAGGGCACATGCCTGGGTTGTGGGTTCAGTCCCCCCAGGAGGCAACCAATCAATGTTTCTTTCTCACATTGATATTTCTCTCCCTCTCTCCCCTCATCCCCTCTCTCTAAAAATAAATATTTTTAAAAAATAAATAATAAAATACAAATGTTTATTTAAGCCCTAGAAATTTCAAGTTCGTGAAGCCCTTAACTGTGATATGGTTACCTATTTTCCTTATCTCTTGCAATATATATTTTAAAACATTTTCAACTGTTAAGCTCATACTTTTGTAAGCCATACTAATTAACTAAAGGCAAATACAATATTAACAACTTGAACAACCAATCACACTTAATTTATAAAGTACAATCTTGGAAAAAGCAATAAATCTCAGTGACCTATTATGGTACAATCTCAAAGGTAAAGTTAAAAAAACAAAAAACAAAAACACCCACCCTGGCTGGTGTGGCTCAGTGGATTGAGCACCCACCTGCAAACAGAAAGGTCGCTGGTTCTGGTTCAATTCCCAGTCAGGGCACGTGCCTGGTTGCTCGCCAGGTCCCCAGTTTGGGGGTGAGCGAGAGGCAACCAGTCGATGTTTCCCTCACACATCAATGTTTCTCTCCCTCTTTCCCCTCCCTTCTCCTCTCTCTGAAAACAGATAAAATCTTTAAGAAAAAAAAACCCACTTCCACACATAAATGCAGTGTAGTGAGGTTCCAATTTGCATACCCAAGTGGAGGAAGGAGACAGATTTAGATACAACTGTCCTCTAGAGGCAAACTCTCTTCTAAAGGACACACACCACACAGAAGTTGGGGGCTGGGAGAGTGGCACAGGGGACAAACTTTCACTGTATATGTCCTTTCACTGTTTCTACATGTATATATCCTTTTGTATCATTTTGAACCGCACAGCTATACTCATTGTAGTTACAAGTCCAAAATGAACTGAAAATGAAACCAAATCAATTATCTGTAAATTGGACAAAGTAATGCAAAGTCAAGAGACTCATATAATTATGATAAACCCAACTAACAACATAGAGCCTATCTACACTGTGCTTAGCATACTTTTGCTTATTAAGTTTACCACTGAATGGAAATCTTACAAATCCAAGGATCTATGAAAAGACCCTGGCCAAGTTGCTCACTTGGTTAGAGTGACATTCCCACATGCCAAGGTTGTGGGTTTGATCCCCAGTCAGGGCACATACAAGAATCAACCAATGAATGCATAAATAAATGGAACAACAAATTGATGTCTCTCTCTATATATAAAAATCAATTTTAAAAAAATCTATGAACACTAAAGCATTGTTTAATCAGTCTATGTGCAATTTCACTCACTTAAAAAACAGTACTTCATTTGAATATACACCCTAGTAACAGGACAATATAGCACTGGCTGGTGTGGCTCACTTGGTTGAAGCATCATCCTGTAACCAAAAGATCACACAGGTTCGATTCCTGGCCTAGGTTGCAGGTTCTGTCCCCAGTTGGGGTGTGTATGAGAGGCAACCAACTGATGTTTCTCTCTCTCTCACACTGATGCTTCCTCTCCGCCTCTCTATCCCTCCTTTCCCCTCTCTCTAAAATCAATGAGCATGTTCTCAGGTGAGGATTAAAAAAAAAAAAAGAGGACAGTATAATGCAGGTGTTAAGAGCATGAACTCTGTCATCATTGGCAACTACGGTACGAATGCAATAGCATAGACGGAGGGCAGGTCCCACGTCCTGGAAGACTTGACAGACACTTCACACTGTGTACCGCCTCCCCACACAGCTTCCCATGGCCGGGCAGGACCAACTGTGGTCCTGCTTCACATCCCTTCTTAAGATCTCCAGCTCCTAGGAAGCATCTGATCTTATACCCAAAGGCTTCCTCTTCACTATTATTATCCAACTGAGACTAACCAAACTACCTAAGGAAGTATCTCATAGAATAATACACTAAAGCATTTGCACACACACTCTCTCTGACAACAGAAAACCTCTAAGTTTCAAAAATAAACACACATGCACACACACTGTTAAGAGAATCCAATGAAATATTTAGGAAAATATTTCATAATATTTTCAATATGAAATATTGAAAAATATTTCATATTTTATAATTTTCATTATATTCTCATGTCCTTTCCTAAATATTCGCTTTCTTCACTTTTCCATGGGCCTTGTTAAGAAACCATGTGGCAGATCCGAGTTTTCTACCCCAACATCTAGAGTGACTATGTAGAATTTACAGAAACGGTTTTCTTTAGGAAACCAACTAAGGACCAACTCACTCACATATATAAGAACAGCCAATTCTTCAAGAACTCAAATTACTTCCAAACGAAACCATCTGCTTGGTGGATTCGGCCATGGCTGAAAAGGATGCCAACATTGAGAAGTAAAGATTCGCTTGCTGCCCTGGCTGGTGTGGCTCAGTGCACTGAGTGCCAGCCTGCGAACCGAAAGTTGCCAGTTCGATTCCCAGTCAGGGCACATGACTGGGTTGCAGGCCAGGTCCCCAGTTAGGGGTGTAGGAGAGGCAACCCAACGATGTTATCTCTCGCACATCAATGTTTCTCTCCCTCTCTTTCTCCCTCCCACCCCCCTCTCTAAAAATAAATAAATTCTTTACAAAATTAAAAATAAAGCAGAGCTGAGGACAGGGACCTAAAGAGAATATGGGTGTTTAACTTGTAATAAAATATGTTACTCTTGTCACTCAAACTGAAATAGAAGAATTGCCAACTTCCTATGAAGGTGGCATTGACTGGCAAAGTTGCAGCTCTGAAATGGTGTTTCCCAACCCTAATTTAGGCCTCCACATGTCCATTCATATAAAATAAGGTCTGCAAATCACACACCTTATGTTTTTCCCAATTAAACACTTTCCAAGAAGACTCACAGTTACCTCCTGCATACTCTCCTCTCCTACAGGAGAGGTAGCTGGCTGCAAATTAAAGACCTAATATGAAACAATATTAAGTTTTGTTGCTTAAGTCTGAGGGACTGGTCACTTTTGCATTTGTGATATGAAGTAAAGACAGACATCCCCTTTTACAGTTCCTGGTCAGCAGAACTACAGCGTATACGCAGTCTGAAGGATAAGCTGTCTATATCTCAAGTCAAATTTTCAAGATGAAGCAGCCAAAATAAAATAGTAGGTTGAATGCTAAATCTGACGTATACTTGTATCATCCACAGAGCCTACTTCAAATTTAAATTCATCTGCCCTGGCTGGTGTGGCTCATTTGATTTAAGTGCCGGCCTGTGAACCTAAAGGTCACAGGTTAGATTCCCAATCAGGACACGTGCCTGGGTTGCAGGTCAGGTCCCCCAAAGGGGACATGCAAGAGGTAACCTTCTCTCACATATCAATGTTTCTCTTCCTCCTTTCCCTTCTCTCTAAAAAATAAATAAACAAAATCTAAATTCATCTAAAAGCTTTACTCTTCTGATTGACTTTAATAAATTAATATCAAATTTTTAAACCTATAAAAATACTAATAAAATAAAAAACCATTTTAATGTGTCTTCTGCATTGGGGTTCCATACAAAATTTCACTTTGGAAAAAAGTTTCATCAACTACTCAAAGTCTATAAATTGTTTTTAGATCATTTATTTTCTCAGCCACAGACCTAGAAATTGCCAAACTATTATGAAATGGATAGCACGTTCACAGTAAAAGTTTAGAAACCACTGAGCTACCTTATATACAAAGTGACAAAAAGAAAAAAATGTACCATAAACAAAGAAGGTAGTAGGAAAACAGTACAAACATGGCATCTAACCACTTTCTTCAGGATCTGGAAGTTACTGAGGGTTCCACAAAAGAACCTCCCTAATCTCTAATGGAGCAGGCTGCTTTATTTTGTTCTATCAATGAAAAGCATAACCTTTAGAAAGTCTTCAGCTTATAATTTGTACCATCTCATAATTGCAGTTATTATGAAAACAATATTCTATCATTCAGTGGTTTAAGAGCGGCGCATGGTTGCCGTGACCGGTGTGGCTCAGTTGGTTGGGCACGGACCTGAAAAGTGAAAGGCTGCCAGTTCAATTCCTGGTCAGGGCACATGCCTGGGTTACAGGCTCAGTCCTTGGTTGAGGTGCATATGACAGGCAGCCAATCAATGTTTCTCTCCCACTCAGTCTCCCTCTCTTCCCCTCTCTCTAAAAACAAATAAACAAAATCTTTTACAAAAAATGGAACATGGTCTTCCATACAGAATGAAGAAAAGTGTCATGAAATAAGGGACAGTAACTCTACTGGTCTAAGGAATATTTAACAGGGTATTATAAAATAAATTTTGTAATTGGTAATAAGCTTTTGACAGAAGTAAGCATACTATGTATAGTTTTCAAAGCATTTATCAAATTGTAGGTAAACAAAATAACCACACACAGGGGAGTCCTAAATTAATCATATAACAAAGTAAGCTGTTTTTCGGCTAACAGGCAATGTTCCTTTCATTTGTTAAAAAAAATGCCACTCTACTTGGAAGTTTATTCTGTCTCTCCCATATACTTATAATCAAAATTATTAACGGTTAAAATTCAAAACAGCACAAAGCATTTAAGAGGATTTTATATTTTTGAAAAGTCTGAAGTTATATACCAGATATTATACACTTTTGAGTATGAAACTCTTTACTTGAGTTATCCACCTCATTTCTTACCCCCATTTGTTGAAGTGGACAATCATTTTGTGCACTGCTCCTTATTCCAGGCATGGGCAAAGGAATTAAAAGCTAAAACTTAACCATTAAAAGAAACAGGTTCCTTCAAGAAAACTATAAACTGCCTACCTGTTACATTTTATGACTTTCTCTTAAGGAAAAAGGGGGATTATGTAACTTACTATATCAAAATGTGTATCACAAAAGATACTAAATCTGACTTCCCATTCTTTATTTTTTAAGATTTATTTATTTTTAGAGAGAGGAAGAAAAGCAGAGACACTGACTGGTTGCTTCTTGTACCCCCAACTGGGGACCTGGTCTACAACCCAGTCAAGTGCCCTGACCCAGAACAGAACACATGACCTTTGACCTTTTAGTTTGCAGGACCACACCCAACCCACTGAGCTACACCACTCAGGGCTGACTTCCCACTCTTTATCATAACAGCTTACTGTTTGCTGTATGTCCTGAGTTGTTCTATGTGCTTGTTGTAAGACTGTATTTTCCAAAGATAGCTACACTAATCATTTACACCTTCCCACATCTTCTTACAATGTGGCAGCAAGAGATGGGGGGTTTATGTTGCCTCCCCTCGAATCAGAGCAGGCCAGAGACTACTACAGAAGTTTTGGTACTACCAGATTTCTAAGGCTAAGTCATAAAGGCAATACAGCTTCAGCATGGCCATCTCTTGGAATACACAATTTGGGGGCCCTGAACTACCATGTAAAGCAATTGGACTCCTGAAGCGACCATGCAGAAGAGATCCTGCAAACAAAGTACACAAAGCTAAAGAGGGATGCAGGGGAGCCACAGCTGCTCTGGCGCCCAGCTGTTCCAGTCTTCTCAGCCCAGCAACCACAGAGATGACAGACACATGAGCGAGTTTTCTGGTGATTGCAGTCTCCGGCCTTTACACTGCTCCAAGCTGTCATCAGGTGAAGCAGGAATGATCTAACCAGGCCAAACCCTGCTCAGATTGTAGATCTGTAAGCAAAATCACTGTTTTGAACCATTAAATGTTAGAGTTGATTGTCATGCAGCCATACTAACTGGAACAATGCTTGACATGCACTAACTCATTTAATGTTTATAACCAAATGAGATGAGAGAGACTGAGACACAAAAATTAGGTGATTTGCCCAAAGTCATGCAAGAACAACTCACTAATGCCAAAAAATTTAATTGCCACATTCATAAATGTGGGTATTTAAGAAATACTGAAATGCAGCCAATATTATACATCAAAATAACTGGCACTCAATTTCATCTGGTATGAACATACCAGAAATCTTTTCTTTGCTTTTGTACATCAATGGCGCACATACAAACAATATTTAGCATTTACATATAATTTGACTTATCTGGGCAAATAGTTTTACTAACAAGATAAACTATTAAATATGACTCCTACAAGTCATTTAGCTTCATAAAAAATTAATTCAAGATCAGTCATAGAAAGCAACACTACCCTGAGGTAGAACTTGTCCCAAATTTAGAACTGAAACAGATCTTGAGCCAAACAGTGTCAACCAACATAAAATCCAACTCCAAATACTCATTTCAGAGACAAAGAAGCAGTCACTTTAGTTTTTATTTATGAAGAACAAAATTAACTTATGATATTGGTCTTAAATAAGATTAAGGAATTTAAGGCCACATCAGATTTCTATATGGCCAACTACTGGTTTTGCCCTCCAAAATGCTGTGGTGCTACAGGCTTTTAGGTCTTTAAACTGGAAGATAATTGGGGAGGAAAGGTAAAGAGAAACGCCTACTTTATTACATGTGTTACATACACACAAGTCAGATTTCCCCAGGGCCCTTCCTACTCAACTAAGGTGGAGGGAATTCTGCTTCCTTATGACCTGGTTGGTCTGTGCTATGAATCACCTACAAACATCTCATTTAGAGTAAATGCCTAAACCACACTAGTGTGTTGATATGTTCAAACAGTTTTTAGAGACAAACGTAAGTATGATTTTTAAGGCAAGTAAAATATGTGGCTTTGTCACATGAGATAATCATCAAAAATCAATTGGAGGCACACTAAAAATCATTAGTCAAAACCAAAATATTATTATTATTATAATTCCCAACCAATATCACTGTAATTTAAAAAGACAAAATGGATTTTTCTAATCAAGAAAAAAACTACTCTCTATTCCCACAATTATTTCTGTGAATAAAGACATAAGATTTTTCCCCCAAGACCCAGGAGCGTTCACTAAATTGGCCAAAGGGGACTTTACGCAACAGTGACGAAAGACAGCCCACGGAAAACAAGTAGGTTGCGTTCTTCTGCCACCACTGTACACCGGACACGCTACTTTAAATTTGTTTCTCATCTCTAGTCTATTGCCCTTTAAGATTACTCCACCCACACTTTTCATTCAGCTTAGCAGATCAGCAAGCAATTATCTTCTAAAAGACTGTAATACTAGAAACATTTTACTTCAATACAATTACACTATATATAAGGAGTTATCTTTTACTTTCTTAAAAAGATTTGCGAAAAAATGCCTCTACACACAAAGATGGCTATGTTAAAAAGTATGCTGTGAAGAGCAACTCTTGTACTTTTTTTAATAGAGTTTAGCTTTTTATTGAATGTGCTATAAAAGAGGTTTAGTTATAAAGACTGAAGGTCATATCATCAGACTCCTCAGATTCTTCTTTCTCTGCTTCCACTTTCTTTTCCTCGGCTGGGCAGCAGCAGTGGAGAGGGCAGGACCTCCTGCGTGTGCAGCACTAGCTGCTGGGGCAGGTCCACCAGCCCCTGCGTTGCAGAGGAGGCTCCCAACGTTGACACTGGCCAGGGTCTTTGCAAACAAGCCTGGCTGGAAAGGTTCAACATTTACACCAGCTGCTTTAATGAGGGCATTGATCGTAATCTAGGTCACCATCACCTCACCATCGTGCAGGATAAGGGGTGAGCAGATGCAGGTGAGCTGCAGGCAAGTCTAAGAGGCCACGGTGTGGGCGACTGCTGCGTGAGCACTGCCAGGAGTGGTGCCAGTCACTGAGTGAAGTGAGGGCCTCACCCCAACACAGTCTTAGCTTTCTGGGAAGGAGGGAGCACCTTAGAGGCAGCTGAGGAAAGGGGGACAATTCCCATTTTATATGGAAGCAATCACATATTTACTGTTTTTTTAAAGTTAGTTAAATTATAAAAATATTTCTAACAAAAATGACTACAGGAGCTCTGGCCAGTGTGGCTCAGTTGGTTGGAGCATCGTCCCGTAAACCTGAAGTCTGCGGGTTCAATTCCCAACCAGGGCACATGCCTAGCTTGCAGGTTCAATCCCAGCCAACCAATCAATGCTTCCCTCTC